>JAVTVY010005666.1:0-38460 GCA_036873755.1 Hanleya hanleyi
GGTCCCGGGAAAAAGCTTCTGCGGAGAAAAAGTAGTCCCCATACATCAAGTACGCTGCATGGTCCGATGGGGTCGTATGAGGTATCAATGTGAAGCATTCGTGAAGGGGCATCTGATGGGCTGGGTGTGGGGTTGAAATATCGTCATTCTGCGCATGCGCGATGGACCAAGGGTATGGAAATAGACGTTTTGGAGTCTAGGGGAGCCCCTAATGGTCCGATTGGGTCGAATGAGGTATCAATGTGAAGCCTATGTGAGGGGGCATCCGATGGGGTGGGTGTGGGGTTGGAATATCGCTATTCTGCGCATGCGCGGTAGACCAAGGGTAAGGAAATAAATGTTTTGGGATCTAGGGGGACCCCTAATGGGCCGATAGAGTCGTATAAGGTATCACTGTGAAGCCTATGTGAGGGGGCATCCGCCTGGACTAGTGGTTCGGGCGTTGTCAACACTCTGCGCTTGCGCAAACAGGGAATTGTGGGGAAAGGGTATGGAAATAGACGTTTTGGGGCCTGGGTGGGCCACTAGTGGTCCTTTGGAGTCGTATGAGGTATCAATGTGAAGCATTCGTAAAGGAGCATCCGACGGGGTGGGTGGGGCGTGCGCATGCGCAGTAGACAAAGTGTATGGAAACAGACGTTTTGGGGTCTAGTGGAGCCCTTAATGGACCGATGGAGTCGTATGAGATATCAATGTAAAGCAGTCGTGAAGGAGCATCCACCTGGACTAGTGTGTTGTCCGTGTTCAACATTCTGCTCATGCGCAGACAGGGAATTGTGGGAAAAGGGAATGGAAATAGACGTTTTGGGGTTAGATGGGCCACTATTGGTCCGATGGAGTCAAGTGAGTTATCAATTTCAAGCACACGTGAGGGCGCATCCCACTGGGTGGCTGTGGAGTAGGAATATCGTCATTCTGCGCATGCGCAGTAGGCCAAGTGTATGGAAATAGACATTTTGGGGCCGACATGGGCCAATATGGGTCCGATGGTGTCGTATGAGGTCTTATTTTGAAGCTCCCGTGGAGAAGCATCCGACTGGATTAATGTATCCTCGGGTTTCATCATTCTGCGCATGCGCAGTCTGGCCGTAGTATAGAAATATACACATGGGGGTGTGTTTGGGGTACTAAGCCACTATGGGTGCGAATGCGTCGTGTCAAGTGGCATCTTGTAGCAACGCCCGGCAAAGCCAAGCTCAAAGCTCCAATGCCCTGGTGAATTAGCCCAAAAGCTATGATTTTCCTGGAATTGTTACTAATTCATTGGAAATGCAGTGATGCCCGTCAACGTCCGCCTTAACGCCCTAGCATAACGCCTTGACGCCATGATATAGACAGATGAGAGAAAAACAACAACAACACGGATGAGAGAACAACAACAACAACAACAAGTTTTCATATAGTTTATTCTCTTCAATGTTACATCATACCCACGTTGGGGGAGCCGCGTTGGGTAGGTTTACATTTCGAGAAAACTCTTGTCCAGTCAGAGACCGCCATTTGGTCCTGCCATATTCGTTCTTCCCCGTCAAATGTATTCTCGGCAGCACTTGTCCAATCAGAAGACGTCCTTAAGAAGGTCTCATCTTCCGCCCTGTTCGCTCTCATCCGTTTGTTCTAATCGTCGTCGGTCAGGCCTGGATATTCGTCGGGCAGCATATCCTGAAACAGTTGTTTGCGCATTCTAATCGCATTTTCCAGGGCCTCGGTGGGTGGTAACCCCATATCCTCTTCCAAGTGACGGTTGGTCTTCATGATGGACCTGTGCGTGGGGTCACCTTTCATTTCAAGCGGTAGTAAGGTATACTGTTCATAGATCGCCATGGCTGTTTTCCTGATGCGGGGCCGCATTTCGGTGTACGCCTGTTGTAAGTTATCCTGTCCCGCATCCTCGATCGCTTCAACGTGAGTATTAATAGCTGCTGTCACAATACGATCCCAGAAGGTAGGTTCTACCTCACTTTCCTGGGATGTAGGCTGACTATCTGAGGTCAAGCTCTCCATATCAGTAGATAGACTGTCAGCATTCTTGGATTCGGTATCAGTCGATACACTCTCATCCATCTTTGTATCAACATCCGATTCAACGGACTCCTCGGCGTCTTCAATCCCATGTATATTTTTCTGGTGTCGCATCATATCGTAATGTCTGGTGAACGTGCGTTTACACTCAGAACAAGTATAAGCCAATTTGACGGTTGAACGTCGACTGTGCGTGTTTTGGGAATACACTTGCTTTCATAGACAGTAACGCCCGCCAACGCCCACTGTTACGCCTTAACGCCCTATATGTACGCCTTAATGCTCGTCTCAACGCTTTAACACGCTTTCTTAACGCTTTAACGTCGTTTAATGATGCGTTCGAACAAATTTTGCTTGTGTGCTATTGCTCTGACATACGCCGCTTTCCAGTTCATGCCCGAAGTTTTCAACATCGACGTTGTTCTTTCGATTTCCATATGGACTGGGTCCTTGTCCAACAATTTCATACGGGTCACGAGGTCGACATACTGCTGACGTAAAGCCCGTCGTAGTCTGGGTGCCAATCTGTTATGGGCTAACATTGCGGCTTCTTTTTTCGAATATCCTTTGTGTTGAAACTTGTTTTCTGTGGCCCTCAACGTCTCGCCCATCTCGGAGTCCATACTTTCTTTGAACAAAGCCTTCCATAGCCTCGAGTTCACATTATGTTCATTCCCTTGTACGGGTTCGGGTTGGTCCTTCACGGTTGGGTGATATTCCGGGACTGATGGTATGAAGCGGACCCGCTGTATGGGGGTGGGTTGCTGCTGCTGCTCTGCCAGGAGTGGACTCGGCGGATGGTGTAGGGGTATATGACGTTGCGGTGATTCCTCGTCGGGTAACAGGTGGGTCCTCAGCCGACGATCTTCGGGGGTACGGGCTTTTAAATCTACGAACAGCTAGCCGTACCGACGAATTGTGGCCCTTTGAAACGCCTGCATGAAATGGTCGATGTTCTGAAGATAAATTCGACTACCAAACACACGGATTTGTGCTCTGTCAATGGGATTGGAGAACAACACGAAGTATTGGCAGTTCAAGGCAATATCTCTGGACGCCTTCCCTTGAGGAAAGAGATTCTGGGTCAAATAGATGACGGACAGATTCCGATGATGGGATCCTTTAGTAAACAAGTCGGTGACGTGTGAATTGTCCTTGGCCGCACTCATCAGATCATCTAGCACTACCACGTTGGTCTGCTCGGGGTCAAAGTAATACGGTTCGTTTATGTCGTGGGGAATCCCTGGGACGAAGCTAACATTCTGTAACCTTGTAGTTTCGTAGGCGGGCTGCCATTGGCTATAACACCAAACAACACGTGTCGGAGCTGGGGTTGCCACACCGGCCTCTAAGAATTTCATCACCCAGGACGTCTTTCCACATGCCATAGGGCCGCTCACCGTCATCGTATAGGGATGCTCTACTGCTCTTGTTAGACCTATAGCGGGACTCGGCTGTGTCTCTTGGTTGTGTTTGCGTTGAATGTGCCTGAACATACTATCGCGACGAGAGAAGGTTCTCTGACAGAACGTACACATACACCACATGTTCATCAGTCGACCAATACATATGGACTGATGAGGGATACATGTTCATTCCTATATTTACAGACACTACCACCACCACACACACCACCACCAACACCACCAACACCACCAACACACACCACCACACACCACCAACACCACCACCAACACCACCACCGGGCGTTGACGGTCGTCAACGCCCGGTGGTGGTTGTAACCCCCGTGTGGCAAAGCTCTTGGATGGGAACTCTCGGAGCTCAAAGCTTGTGGATCTCAGAGCTCGGAAATGACGTCATCGCAGGCATGCCCGTGTACCTGTGCTGCACCCGCACCCTGGTGTATCCTATTCCCTACGGGCTATAGGGTACAGGGTGCACCACAGGTACAATCGCGCATGCCTGCGATGACGTCATTTCCGACGTCATTTCCGAGCTTTGAGCTCCGAGAGCTCCGATCCAAGAGCTCTGCCACACGGGTGCTACCACCACCACCGGGCGTTGACGCCCGTCAACGCCCGGTGGTGGTGTTGGTGGTGGTGTTGGTGGTGTGTGGTGGTGTGTGTTGGTGGTGGTGGTGGTGGTGGTGTGTGTGGTGGTAGTGTCGGTAAATATAGGAATGAACATGTGTCCCTTATCAGTCCATATGTATTGGTCGACTGATGAACATGTCGTGTACGTGTACGTTCTGTCAGAGAACCTTCTCTCGTCGCGATAGTATGCTCAGGCACATTCAACGCAAACACAACCAAGAGACACAGCCGAGTCGCGCTATAGGTCCAACAAGAGCAGTACGGCATCCCTATACGATGACGGTGAGCGGCCCTAAGGCATGTGGAAAGACTTCCTGGGTGATGAAGTTCTTAGAGGTCGGTGTGGCAACCCCAGCTCCGACACGTGTTGTTTGGTGTTATAGCCAATGGCAGCCCGCCTACGAAACTACAAGGTTACAGAATGTTAGCTTTGTCCCAGGGATTCTCCACGACATAAACGAACCGTATTACTTTGTCCCCGAGCAGACCAACGTGGTAGTGCTCGATGATCTGATGAGTGCGGCCAAGGACAATTCACTCGTCGCCGACTTGTTTACTAAAGGATCCCATCATCGGAATCCGTCCGTCATCTATTTGACCCAGAATCTCTTTCCTCAAGGGAAGGCGTCCAGAGATATTGCCTTGAACTGCCAATACTTTGTGTTGTTCTTCAATCACATTGACAGAGCACAAATCCGTGTGTTTGGTAGTCGAATTTACCAATGGTAGAACATCGACCATTTCATGCAGGCGTTCCAAGGGGCGACAAGTCGTCCGTATGGCTACCTGTTCGTAGATTTAAAAGCCCATACCCCCGAAGATCGTCGGCTGAGGACCCACCTGTTACCCGGCGAGGAATCACCGCAACGTCATATACCCCTACACCATCCGCCGAGTCCACTCCTGGCAGAGCAACAGCAGCAACCCACCCCCATACAGCGGGTCCGCTCCATACCATCAGTCCCGGAATATCACCCAACCGTGAAGGACCAACCCGAACCCGTACAAGGGAATGAACATAATGTGAACTCGAGGCTATGGAAGGATTTGTTCAAAGAAAGTATGGACGCCGAGATGAGCCAGACGTTGAGGGCCGCAGAAGTTTCAACACAAAGGATATTCGAAAAAGGAAACGCAATGTTAGGCCATAACAGATTGGCACCCAGACTACGACGGGCTTTACGTCAGCAGTATGTCGACCTCGTGACCCGTATGAAATTGTTGGACAAGGATCCAGTCCATATGGAAATCAAAAGAACAGCGTCGATGTTGAAAACCTCGGGCATGAACTGGAAAGCGGCGTATGTCAGAGCAATAGCACAAAAGTAACATTTGTTCGAACGCATCATTAAACGACGTTAAAGCGTTAAGAAAGCGTGTTAAATCGTTCAGACGAGCGTTAAGGCGTACATATTGGGCGTTAAGGCGTAACAGTGTGCGTTGGCGGGCGTTACTGTCTATGAAAGCAAGTGTATTCCCAAAACACACACAGTCGACGTTCAACCGTCAACATGGCTTATACTTGTTCTGAGTGTGAACGCACGTTTACCAGACATTACGATATGATGCGACACCAGAAAAATATACATGGGATTGAAGACGCCGAGGAGTCCGTTGAATCGGATGCTGATACAGAGATCGATGAGAGTGTATCGACTGATACCGAATCCAAGATTGCTGACAGTCTATCTACTGATATGGAGAGCTTGACCTCAGATAGTCAGCCTACATCCCAGGAAAGTGAGGCAGAACCTACCGTCTGGGATCGTATTGTGACAGCAGCTATCAATACTCACGCTGAAGCGATCGAGGACGCGGGACAGGATAACTTACAACAGGCGTACACCGAAATGGGGCTCCGCAGCAGGAAAACAGCCATGGCGATCTATGAACAGTATACCTTACTACCGCTTGAAATGAAAGGTGACCCCACGCACAGGTCCATCATGAAGACCAAGAGTCACTTGGAATAGGATATGGGGTTACCACCCACCGAGGCCCTGGAAAATGCGATTAGAATGCGCAAACAACTGTTTCAGGATATGCTGCCCGACGAATATCCAGGCCTGACCGACGACGATTAGAACAAACGGATGAGAGCGAACAGGGCCGAAGATGGGACTTTCTTAAGGACGGCTTCTGATTGGACAAGTGCAGCCGAGAATACATTTGACGGGCAAGAACGAATATGGCAGGCCAAAATGGCGGTCTCTGATTGGACAAGAATTTTCTCGAATTGTAAACATACCCAACGCGGCTCCCCCAGCGTGGGTATGATGTAACATTGGGGAGAATAAACTATATGAAAACTTGTTGTTGTTGTTGTTCTCTCATCCTTGTTGTTTTTCTCTCATCTCTCTATATCATGGCGTCAAGGCGTTATGCTAGGGCGTTAAGGCGGACGTTGACGGGCGTCACTGCATTTCCAATGAATTAGTGACAATTCCAGGAAAATCAGAGCTTTTGGGCTAATTCACCAGGGCGTTGGAGCGTTGGGCTTGGCGTTGGCGGGCGTTGCTACAAGATGCCACTTGACACGACGCATTCGCATCCATAGTGGTTTAGTACCCCAAACACACCCCAATGTGTATATTTCTATACTACGGCCAGATTACGCATGCGCAGATTGATGAAACCCGACGATACATTAGTCCAGTCGGATGCTTCTCCACGAGAGCTTCAAAATAAGACCTCATACGACACCATCGGACCCATATTGGCCCATATCGGCCCCAAAATGTCTATTTCCATACACTTGGTCTACTGCGCATGCACAGAATGACGATATTCCTACTCCACATCCACCCAGTGGGATGCGCCCTCACGTGTGCTTGACATTGATACCTCACTTGACTCCATCGGGCCAATAGTGGCCCACCTAAACCCCAAAACGTCTATTTCCATTCCCTTTTCCCACAATTCCCTGTCTGCGCATGCGCAGAATGTTGAACACGGACGACACACTAGTCCAGGTGGATGCTCCTTCACGACTGCTTTACATTGATATCTCATACGACTCCATCGGCCCATTAGGGGCTCTCCTAGACCCCAAAACGTCTATTTCCATAGACTTTGTCTACTGCTCATGCGCAGAATGACGTCAGTTCCACGTCCCACCCACCCCGTTGGATGCTCCTTCACGAATGCTTCACATTGATACCTCATACGACTCCATAGGACCACTAGTGGCCCACCCAAACCCCAAAACGTCTATTTCCATACCCTTTTCCCACATTTCCCTATTTGCGCATGCGCAGAGTGTCGACAACGCCCGAACCACTAGTCCAGGCGGATGCCCCCTCACAAAGGCTTCACAGTGATACCTCATACGACTATCGGCCCATTAGGGGCTTCCCTAGATCTCAAAACGTCTATTTCCATACCCTTGGTCTACCGCGCATGCGCAGAATGACGATATTCCAACCCCACACCCACCCCGCGGGATGCCCCCTCACATAGGCTTCACATTGATACCTCACTCGACCCAATCGGACCATTAGGGGCTCCCCTAGACTCCAAAACGTCTATTTCCATACCCTTGGTCCACCGCGCATGCGCAGAATGACGATATTTCAACCCCACACCCAGCCCATCAGATGCTCCTTCACGAATGCTTCACATTGATATCTCATACGACCTCATCGGACCATGCAGCGTACTGCAGTCTGGGGACTACTTTTTCTCCGCGGAAGCTTTTTCTCGCGACGGCATCACCACCAGACCACATCACCGACGAGGAATACATGCCAAATAGAGACCGGAACTATGGTGCACTCGACCTCGACGCGGTCTCATAGATTTATTATGCAAATGTTCGAATCAGGGAAGATAACACGGAATTTGCCAAAAATCACAAAAATGTATCAAGAGTTACCTCCCCATTGAAACTCTTCTGTATTGGAGGTAGTTTTTGGTCTCTTGAGCTGGTGGCGCCCCCTGTCGGATGCAAGAGTTACCTCCCCCGGCAAAATATGACCTTTTTTTAGCTTTTAACTACTACTGACCAGAGACTTTATTGGAAATTCCTTGTGATTTATTGTACTCGTAAATATGATGCCAATACTACAAGGATCTTTAACAGATATACTATTCTTCAAATAGATTAGGCAGTATCTCATGTACGTATATAGTGATAAACGATATTCTTGTAATTATGTGACAGAACTTAAAGTGAACAAACTGCCCGAGATCGTAGAAACCTAATATTTTGTTACTAAATTCGGCGTTGCAGTCGTTTCGGTCGTTTACAGACAGTGTCATAATTTTTAATGTCTTGAATAACAAGTTTTTATAGATTGCATAGATGTTTAATGATAATCTCTTTGTACTTAAATTATTTGAGCATGGTAAAAAGGGCTTCCGTTTTCACAAGGTTTCGTGTCGGACCTTTGAAGACGACCACGAGGTGGAAGTGAGCGCAGCAAAGCTATTTTTAATATACGAACATTGTAACCCTATATGTTGCCTTTACATGACAACTGTTTCTGGTTACAATTTCCAATACGGTTGCTGTACTTTCCAGAAAAATGTCGATTATTGCGTTCTCGTGATCAGAATTAATTCTTCCTCAAACACATATAATTTAAATGGTATTTCCGTAAGTTCTCAAAGGGAAAAGACGTACTATTGTCACTGGAAAACAGTGGTGAGTGCTATAATTAGTCATGCACGGAATTAATCATTACCCTTGGATCTAATACGCAGTTTTAGCCTTCGTGGGTGAACTGGGAGGAGAAACTTTGAAATCAAGGCAAGCAACGGAAAACTATTAGCAACGATTGTGTTTGTTTCTCAACCTCAAGATCAATTATTACGTGTTCAGTTGCCAATCGAGTCGACCATAGAAACATTCTACTGTAGCTCAATTATGAGGTTGTAGTCATGACAAGTAAGTGTGAGTACTCTCTAACAACTGATGTGTATAATTGTGTGCATCCACATTAAATTGTGTATCAATGTTACACATTTTGTGTAGAATGCATACACAGTATGTGCATCACTGGTACACAATTTTATGTGGATGTGCACATTTACCACAGTACTGTATATCGCTGATCCACAGTGGTTTTCACAGAGTATGTATTTATGATAGGCGTAAAGCGAGCGACGACATGTACGATATTTATTTGTACTTTGATAATTTTTATTTCATACTGGTCTGGAATTGGTGCTAACTGTCATACGAAATATGTATGTTGATTATTGAAGCGGAAGCCCCTTTATGGACGACGGGTGAACATTGAATGTCGAATCTGACGCGTGCAATTTACGTTTGGTGATATATGACCTGATGAAGGTATTGGTGCTATATAACG
Source organism: Hanleya hanleyi (assembly GCA_036873755.1). Classification (NCBI taxonomy): domain Eukaryota; kingdom Metazoa; phylum Mollusca; class Polyplacophora; order Lepidopleurida; family Hanleyidae; genus Hanleya; species Hanleya hanleyi. The sequence continues at coordinate 9,392 of JAVTVY010005666.1, forward strand.
TGATGAAGGTATTGATGCTATATGGCCCGCTGAAGGCATTGGTGATATATGGCCTGATGAAGGTATTGCTGCTATATGGCCTGATGAAGGTATTGGGGCTATATGGCCTGATGAAGATATTGGTGCTTTTTGGCCTGCTGAATGCATTGGTGCTACATGGCCTGATGAAGTTATTGATGCTATATGACCTGATGAAGGTATTGGGGCTATAGGGCCTGATGAAGGTATTGGTGCTATATGCCCTGATGAAGGTATTGATGCTATATTGCCTGATAAAGGTATTGATGCTATATGGCCTGCTGAAGGTATTGGGGCTATATGGCCTGATAAAGGTATTGATGCTATATGGCCTGATGAAGGTATTGGTGCTATATGGCCTGATGAAGGTATTGGTGCTATATGACCTGATGAAGGTATTGGTGCTATATGGCCTGATAAAGGTATTGATGCTATATGACCTGATCAAGGTATTGGGGCTATATGGCCTGATGAAGGTATTGGTGTTATATGACCTGATGAGGGTATTGGAGCTATATGGCCTGATGAAGGTATTGGTGCTATATGGCCTGATGAAGGTATTGGTGCTATATGACCTGATGAAGGTATTGGAGCTATATGGCATGATGACGGTATTGGTGCCATATGGCCTGGTGAAGGTATTGGTGCTATATGGTGTGATGAAGGTATTGGTGCTACATGACCTGATGAAGGTATTGGTGCTATATGTCCTGATGAAGGTATTGGAGCTATATGGCATGATGAAGGTATTGGTGCTATATGGCCTGATGAAGGTATTGGTGCTATATGACCTGATGAAGGTATTGGAGCTATATGGCCTGATGAAGGTATTGGTGCTATATGGCCTGGTGAAGGTATTGGTGTTATATGGCTTGATGAAGGTATTGGTGCTATATGGCCTGATGAAGGTATTGATGCTATATGGCCTGATGAAGGTATTGATGCTATATGGCCTGATGAAGGTATTGGTGCTATATGACCTGATGAAGATATTGGAGCTATATGGCCTGATGAAGGCATTGGTGCTATATGGCCTGATGGAGGTATTGGGGCTATATGACCTGATGAAGGTATTTGTGCTATATGGCTTGATGAAGGTATTGGTGCTATATGGCCTGATGAAGGTATTAGTGCTATATGGCTTGATGAAGGTATTGGTGCTATATGGCCTGAGGAAAGAATTGGTGCTATATATGCCTGATGAAGGTATTGGTGCTATATGGCCTGATGAGGGTATTGGTGCTATATGGCCTGATGAAGGTATTGGTGCTATATGACCTGATGAAGGTATTGGTGCGATACGGCCTGATGAAGGTATTGGTACTATATGACCTGATGAAGATATTGGAGCTATATGGCCTGATGAAGGTATTGGTGCTATATGGCCTGATGAAGGTATTGGGGCTATATGACCTGATGAAGGTATTTGTGCTATATGGCTTGATGAAGGTATTGGTGTTATATGGCCTGATGAAGGTATTAGTGCTATATGGCTTGATGAAGGTATTGGTGCTATATGGCCTGAGGAAAGAATTGGTGCTATATATGCCTGATGAAGGTATTGGTGCTATATGGCCTGATGAAGGTATTGGTGCTATATGGCCTGATGAAGGTATTGGTGCTATATGACCTGATGAAGGTATTGGTGCGATACGGCCTGATGAAGGTATCGGTGCTATAAGACCTGATGAAGGTATTGATGCTATATGACCTGATAAAGGTATTGGTGCGATATGACCTGATGAAGTTATTGGTGCTATATGGCCTGATGAAGGTATTGGTGCTATATGACCTGATGAAGGTATTGGTGCTATATGGCCCGATGAAGGTATTGGTGCTATATGGCCTGATGACGGTATTGGTGCTATATGGCTTGATGAAGGTATTGGTGCTATATGGCTTGATGGAGGTATTGGTGCTATATGGCCTGATGAAGGTATCGGTGATATATGGCCTGATGAAGGTATTGGTGCTATATGGCCTGATGAAGGTATTGGTGCTATATGGCCTGATGAAGATATTGGTGCTATATGACCTGATGAAGGTATTGGTGCTATATGACCTGATGAAGGTATCGGTGCTATATGGCCTGGTGAAGGTATCGGTGCTATATGACCTGATGAAGGTATTGGTGCTATATGACATGATGAAGGTATCGGTGCTATATGGCCTGATGAAGGTATTGATGCTATATGACCGGATGAAGGTATTGGTGCTATATGGTCTGATGAAGGTATTGGTGCTATATGACCTGATGAAGGTATTGGTGCTATATGACCTGATGAAGGCATTGGTGCTATATGACCTGATGAAGGTATTGGTGCTGTATGACCTGATGAAGGTATTGGTGCTATATGACCTGATGAAGGTATTGGTGCTATATGGTCTGATGAAGGTATTGGTGCTATATGACCTGATGAAGGTATTGGTGCTATATGACCTGATGAATGTATTTCGATTATGGACGCGGCAATTATTCATGGATTGCTGGCCACTACAGTCGGGTCTGACGTTTGTATTCCGGTATCGTAACTATTGCTAATATGTACAATCAGATATCACTCTTTCAAATGAATATAGAGGTAGAGGGCGAAATCAATCCCCATCCGATCCCGTCTGTGATACACCCCAGTAGACTACACGTCCAGAGCGAACAGGTTCAAATAACATAATAATTTCAACAATGCTTTCAATGTTGAAGACAAATTAGAGAAATTAGGCTTGCCTACCCAACTCGAGCCACGATGTTCTATCTAGATAAAAACAGTAAGTTTATTCTGATATCCATTGTACAATCAGGTTGAGCATTTTCGGTGGTTCAGAGAGATATACCCAAATTGCTGGTCAAGTTCTCCTATAGAGCTGCGGAGGCCGGAAAGTAAATTATAAATAACCTTAACTTCCCGCTTCATCTACGGGTTAAAGGCATTGACATGTCAGCCCCCATCTTTTGAAAGGGGAAGACGAGAGAGTGATAGAGCCAAAGATTTTCCAGGGTTTAATATTGAAGACCAACAATGTATTGTATCTTGAATGGTACACACATGCTCTTTGTGTAGAGATATAACAGGTGTAGGTCGAACAGATCTGGCTCGAATATTAGTCCTCTGGTGGTGGACGAATATTAGTCCCCTGCTGGCGGACGAACATTAGTAGTATATAGCATTGATTACAGCGCATATTGATCTTTGACTTAAGAAATTTGCATATCACGTGACAGAGGTCAAAGGTCAATGAGTGCACTTGAGTTGACCTGTATCCTTTCATCTTGTCTTTGACCTTGGATCTTGTTTAGACATGTTAGGGTTGGGGTTTTTCCATCACGTGCGGTATGACGTCACTTCCGATCTGGGTGAATGGGGCGTGACCTGTGAACATGATAGGACATGTACTGACCTGTCTGTGGGGTTTTTCCCTACAATGTCGTTCACCTTCGTGTTTTTTCGGTGAGGTGCGAAGGGTACGTCCGTGTCTTTTCCGTGAGGTCCGTGGGAACATGATAGGCCATGTACTGTCTGTGGGGGTTTTCCCGCCAGAATTTCGCTGTAGTCTGCTTGGGGTTGTCTCCCCGAATTGCAGTATATAGACAGTATTAACCCTCAGGTTGACCTTTGACCACGGAAATTTGCATATCACGTGAAAGAGGTCAAAGGTCATTGAGTGCACTTGAGTTGACCTGTATCCTTTCATCTTGTCTTTGACCTTAGATCATGTTTAGACATGTTAGGGTTGGGGTTTTTCATTATATAGTCAGTATTAACCCTCGCATTGACCTTTGACCTCAGGAATTTGCATATCACGTGACAGAGGTCAAAGGTCAATGAGTGCACTTGAGTTGACCTGTATCCTTGCATCGTGTCTTTGACCTTGGATCATGTTTAGACATGTTAGGGCTGGGGGTTTTCCCATCACGTGCGCATGTGTATGACGTCACTTCCGGTCTGGGTGAATGGGGCGTGACCTGTGAACCTGATAGGACATGTACTGACCTGTCTGTGGGGTTTTCCCCTACAATGTCGTTCACCTTCGTGTCTTTTCGGTGAGGTCCGTGGGAACATGATAGGCCATGTACTGACCTGTCTGTGGGGTTTTTCCGGCAGAATTTCGCTGTCGTCTGCTTGGGGTTGTCACGTGCCGAAGACCTGGCTCCCCGAATTGCAACAATGTTGCACGTTCGCTACAATGTTGCGGTGAACACCTGGTCTGGCGTCTGCGTGAGTGAGTTCACGTGCCGAACACCTGGCTCCCCGAGATCAAGGCATGTCCATGAGTATATAGAGGGCTGAGGGTATGCCTGACTGTATGGAATGCATGTATTGACTTGTGTCTGGGTTTTTTCCATCACGGGGAGTGCGCAGGTGTATGACGTCAGTTCCGGTCTGCGTGAATCTGGCGTGACCTGGGTATGACTGTATGGGATGTGCTGACTTGGCTCTGGGGTTTTTCCATCATGCGGCGGTCACGTGATTAGGAGTGCATGTACGGACTTGTATGCCGTCCATTCATTTGAGTCGGGGACTTGGGGTCCGTACGGATGTATGTCATGGGTGGGTGTATGTAAAATGAGGATTTGTCTCGAAAATATAAAAAGCGGAACACGGACTTTACCTCTAAAATAGGGGAAAACCCCTATCAACTCTATCCCAAAGGTCTAATATCGGTTCCTGGCTTATCGGGTTTTGCCTGAAGTGGGTGTATATAAAATTAGGATTTGTCCCGAAAATATAAAAAGCGGAAAACGGACTTTACCTCTAAAATAGGGAAAACTCCTATCAACCCTATCCCAAAGGGCTAATATCGGTCCCTGGCTTATCGGGGCCTGGTGAGAGAGTGGGGGAGTGGGTGCATGTAAAATTAGGATTTGTCCCGAAAATATAAAAAGCGGAACACGGACTTTATCCCTAAACTAGGGGAAAACACCTATCAACCCTACCCAAAAGGGGTCATATCGGTCCACGGGCTTATCGGGGCCTGGGTGCATGGGTTGGTGCATGTAAAATCAGGATTTTCCCCGAAAATATAAAAAAACGGAACACGGACTTGACCCCAAAACTTTTCTATCCGGGTTTTCCCCGGCCCGGCCCGCCCCGCCCCGGCGCGGCATCACCGGAAGTGCGCGGTGAATTTCGGGTCAAAAGAACTGCACCTCGAACCTCTATAGTTTTTCTCTTCACCTGTTGTTCTTCTAACTTGTAACTCTTCGTCAAAGTTTTTTGTGCTAGAATTCCCGCTATTAACCTAGACCAAAACATGTGCTTGGTCTGTGGGCTAATTTCATTGGTAAACGCAGAAAAGTTCCAATTGTCACCTTTGACAGCCAATCAGAAGCGAGTATTTTGGCGCAGGTGTTTTTGCGCTGTCAACATCCGGGTTTCCCAGTGGGTTTTGCCATCGTTTCAGTGTCTTCCATCCGGGTACTGTGGTTTTACATCCGGGTCCTCATCTTACATCCGGGGTTTTCCATGTTTACTGTCATGTGACCGGCAATGACCTTTAACCGCTGACATGAACTTTATCTTTTCTCCTGTAACATCCGCATGTAAACACACCCGTAGCGGTTCCCCAGCGTGGATGTGCTGTAATGGAGGGGCTAATAAAAAGATTGATCTGTAATCTTTGATTATTGCTCTCTTTTTGAACTAACCAATCAGAATAGTACGTATCACGGACTACATCCGTAGAGCTACGTATAGGCGCGCATGTGTGACATGGTGTATAAAACTCGCCCCTCTGCACACCTCACACCTCATTCCTACGGTTACAGAGCCATGACGGACACTCATCCCTATGCGACTCGCATTTTACCGCATGCGACAGTGGTTAATTCACTCACGGGTTACAGAGCAGTGGTTCGGTCCATGTTTGGAGACGGCGACAACAACGAGGGGCGACGCCAGATCCCGAAAGAGTTTACAGAAGCGGTCCTCGACAGAGTGCACTCGATGGAGAGGCGTGCTATCACCCACCACTACTGGACTATGACAGCCATCCTTGATGCCCGGACTATGGACCACGAGCGCTCACGCCGGAACCAGCGACGGCTCGTTGGCCTAGTAATGGTCTTTGCCCTATTGACCCTGACGCTGTGGCAATGACAGCGACAGAAAAAGAACGGCTTTTCAGAGCCTCCACAGATGCGCATATGTGCAACCGATATATACGAGGGTCAGTCACAGTGTGCGTCATTCACCGATCGTCATTGGGTCAACCATGTCACCAGCCCTACGAGCCATCCTTCCCCTTACACCCCGGGTGGGGTTACACGTCTATGAAGATAAAGTCACCCTCGTTGAAGAACGTGGAGATGTTTGCTGGTCGCGCGCTGAGGCCGTATCGAATACGGTTACGCTACATCGTGACGGCTGGACCAAATTTAAACGGGTGTTGAGCGGTGAGCTCGACGGAAACCTCATCCACATAGACAATGCCATCTACGTACACCGTGGACCCTTCTTCCCACGCCTGGGCCGTTACCAAGACCCTACGCGAGGCTTCACCCTAGACTCCGATCTGTGGACAGCCTTCGAGAAAGTGGTGCCTATCGTGGACCAGCTGTTTACACCGGACGAGCAGTCAGCTGTTCAGTTGGGCTGGGCTCGTGCCCTGAGTGAAGCGGCGGCAGAACCCAATGAACAAATTATCAAACCTAGCAATGAAGCGGAGGCAGACGACGATGCCATTGATTATCCGGCTAGACTGTCAGCCTAGTGACATGACCATCCGATTCTTTGATCTCACGGGGTACTTCTTATAAATACGCGAGACAGTACAAATCTTGTGCCATTCACGTACTGATCATGACGGAGGCAGTACGGGCGTATCTCAGCTTGACCCCCGAGGTCTTCCTGCACGTCTATGCGGATAAGGTCGATATCATGGAGGAGGTAGGAGACATATGTGATGCAGACCCTACACAACCCGTGTGATGCAGACCCTGCACAATATGAGTGCCCGGTTCATATTCGTCTGTCCCGGGAGGGCTGGACCAAATTCAAACGGGTGTTGTCTGGTGAACTGGACGGCGATCTCATCCACTTGTGTCACGATGTGTACATCCGACACGGCCCCTCTTTGCTCAATTGGCTCGGCTAGATGGGGGTACAGTGCATTTCAACCTTCACCCTGTTCTATGGTCTGCATTGGAAGATGCCGTGGCAGATGTGGATCAAGTGCTTACGGGCGAAGAGCGGTGATCAGACGAGTTGGACTGGTTATTTACCATGGACAATATGCTGGCAGAAGCCAACGAAGAAAATCAGAAAGAAACTCCGGCCCAAGATATACGGTTATCAATAAACGATAGAGCCAGGGTCCATCATCATTTGTCACCATGTAGAGCTGGGAGAAGGTGTTGGATAACTTATACTACAGTCCCGACAGTCCGGCGGCCTATAGTGCATTGTCGGCTCTCTATCGAGCGGCTAAACCCCAGGGGATACAACGTGCCCAAGTCCGAGATTGGTTAAAAAAACAAGACACCTATACCTTACATCGATCTGTCCGTCGCCATCTTCTACGAAACCGGGTCATCGTGGGTGGTATAGATGCCCAGTGGCAAGCGGATTTGGTCGATATGAGCGCCTTTGTCAAACACAACGATGGGAATCGGTATATCTTGACGTGCATCGATATCCTGTCGAAGTATGCGTGGGTGGTACCCATCCGGACGAAAACAGGGGCGAATCTCATAGCGGCGTTCAAGGACATCTTCAAGACCGGGCGCAAACCCTTGTATTTGCAAACCGACGAAGGCACGGAATTCCTCAACAGACCGTTCCAACAGTTTGTGAAAGCCCAGAAGCTGGTAACCAGGGCTTCCGTTGTGGAAAGGTTCAACAGGACAGGCCGCATGTATAAATATTTCACCTATAAGAATACAAGGCGATACATCGATGTTCTCCCGAAACTTGTTAGTGGATACAATCGAGCCTATCACCGGAGTATAGAGAGAGCCCCCATTACCGTGACCCAACGCAATGAAGCCCAAATTCGGCGTGTCTTGTACCCCAGGCAATCGCAGCGAACGCCGAAGGAGGTGTTCAAGGTCGGGGACCCTGTACGGATCAGTAAAGTAAAAGGTCAATTTGAGAAAAGTTACTTGCCCAACTGGGGCGATGAGCACTTCCTGATTAAACGGCGCCTACCCCGACAGAAGCGAGTCTATGAACTGGAAGATCTTCAAGGGGAACCGTTGCTACGGACGTTTTACGACACGGAATTACAGCCTGTCGTAAAAACAAAGCAAGACTACTACACGGTGGAGCAGATTTTGAAAACGGAACGCCGCCGTGGCAAACTGTTTCATTTCGTCAAATGGCAAGGCTGGCCCAGTTCCTTCAATTCCTGGGTCGCTGCCAACCAGGTGAAACGACTATAAAGCCAGACACCACTACCATCATCCTTCATTCCACGTTCGACCATGAACACGGCGCTATGGACCAACAGCAGCTGCCTCTGAACACAGCGTCTCCCAAAACGCGCAAAGCGCAAGTGGGCTTTGTGGCCATAGTGCTAATCCTGCTGAGTGTGTACGGAGGAGTGTTTTACGACGTAGCCTATCTCAGCACTCTATTTAACCAACTTAGAACTCCAGCCACCAGTCAAACCAGTCTACAGACCTTCTCTACACCAGTCAACCCCGTGATCGAAACGAGCTCAGTCATCACCACGTGTACAAGCCACATTGAGCTCCATACCAAGTATACAGTCAACATCTACACCAAGTACACCCACTACGTCTCAAAACCCACCGGATTTCATCACTCACAGTGAACAGACAACGACGACCGACGTTGTACCCACCACCACCACTCCAGTTCACTCGTACCAAATTTACAAGAGCGGGTTACCACGACAGCGCATACAGTTCGAACCATGGACCCTCGGTGGCAGCATCCCTTCACTTGCGTCATCGCAGGACCAACGGGTTCCGGCAAAACGCACTTCGTCAGGAAGCTCCTTCAACACACCGACAGCATGATCACCCCACCCATTGCCCGAGTCGTGTGGTGTTATGGAGAATGGCAGGCAGCGTATGCAGCAATGCCCCACATCACGTTCGTGGAAGGCCTACCTAACCTGGCCGATTTGGAACCCGACACCTTGGTGGTTCTGGATGATCTCATGGCGGAGACGGATGCGCGCGTCACCCAACTCTTTACCGAAGGCAGCCATCATCGACGGCTCAGCATCATCTACATTGTGCAGAATCTGTTCAGTAAAAACAAAGAACATCGGAACATCAGCTTAAATGCCCACTATCTGGTGGTCTTCAAAAACCCGAGAGACACCACTCAACTGCTGCACCTGGCGAGACAGATGTATCCCGGCCGCACACCGTTTGCGTTGGAAGCTTTTAAAGACGCGACAACCGCTCAGCACGGGTATATGCTCTTCGACCTTAAGCAAGCCACCCCCGATCACCTTCGACTACGGACCGGAATCTTTCCCGGAGAGACCCATCACGTTTACATGCAAAAATAATGTAAACACACCCACAGTGGCTCCCTCAGCTGGGGTGTGTGTGTTTGATGATGGGGATAATAAAAAGAATTAATACCACATCATGGTTGACTTTGTCTCTGTTCGATATTCAGGAGGTAGCCCGCAAAAGGGTAAAAAGAGCAGAGTTGTGGGTTCTAGCATTAGTTGTACATGATGTCTGCGCGAGTACGGAAGCACGCCCCGACGCTCCGTGTATTGAAGACGGCCCCACCCGAGTTGGTCCGAACCATTGTACGCGGTGCGGACCCTGACCTTGTACGCTGTCTGTGGGAGATAGGGTACAACCTGTTAAAAGGCAACGTACCACTGACTCCGGCTCAGAAGACAAAGTTGACCAAGCATAAGACCGGTCTCCGAACCCTAGTCCAGAAGCGAGTGTCTGAAACACAAAAGAAAAAGGTGTTACAGAAAGGTGGCTTTCTCGGGCCCATCTTAGCACCGTTGGCCGCTTCCGTGTTGGGTTCAGTATTGGGTGGACTCTTCGGCCGACAATGAACCACACGGGGGAAAATGGTCCTCGTCGAACCACAGCTCCTTCAAAACCTCCAATCGCCCTACCCTGTTCCACCTACGGTGAAGACCATAAACACCCTCGATGAAGAGATGCAACAGATCTTACAAAGACCGGGGTTAAGCGACAGTGAGAAAGTACAACGGTACAGTGAGACGCTTCAACGGTACATGACGTTCATGGACCAATACAAAACCCTCTCTACCCTACCACCACCACCACCACCACGCGACACACCGCCGACCTCAGCACAGCTCCAACAGCCGCCATTACCAGGGGTACCACCCACAGCCCCACAGTGGGTGGAAGACGAAGTCCTGAAGAGTGTACCTGCATCGTTCAAGAAACAAGCTGGCCTGGTATTATAACGGATGAAACAGAATCCTAACATGACTTGGAATGATAAAGGCGAACTACTGGTACAGAATCAGGTGGTCCCCGGTACCCACATGACGGATTTAGTGAATGACCTGATGCGTCAACGCAGGTCGCACACGGATCCGCGAGGATGGGAGGTCTTCGCTCAAGGCTTGAAAGACATGCATGTACCACAGGAATTGGTGGGGAATCCCCACCGCTGGGCCTTTATGCAGCGGACCCAGCAATCGCCGAGTGGCCCACTACCTTCTTGGGAAGCCGAATGGGAACCGGAGTCACCCAAAAAACACCACCACAACGGGCACCTTCTTTGCAGGCCTTTAAAAAACCATCCTTGATCAGGACACCCCACATCTCCAGAGCCGTGACACGTAGCAAGTCACCGCGACGAACACGACGCCGGACACAACCGCCCAAGGCCTGGAACACCTATTAAAACCAACAGCAGCAGCTGGACAGCTCAGTCGCCATGTTTTACCTCACCCTACCCAGTAACAGTTCGCTGGATGTGTTTCCTGACAACATCTTGGTCAAGTACGTCACCCAGTTATCGCAACCGTTGCATTTACCTGGACGATGGGAATGTGGCCTCGTGGATATCCAATACCCTTACTCGTGGTACAACGTGCGAGCCAATGAAGTGTGGTACGAGGTGACCTACGAAGGCAAAAACACCCGACTCACCCTCCCCGAAGGCCAATACGATACCCCCAAGGAGTTCATGGGTGGGTTGACAAGACTGTTGCATTATAAGGCTCTATGGGAGGTCACGAATGTTTCAAACCCAATCAAATTCTTTCTCTTCAAGAATCACGTGGACTTCGATTACAACGCACACAATGACAAGGCACAGATCCTTCTCACCGCCAACGTGAGTGTCGTACTATTCTACAGCAATTGCTGGGTCCCGCTCACGCGACCTACACGGGTCCATCCGAGGACCATGGCCAGATCCCGATGGATATGAAGTCGGGTATGTACGGACTCTACGTCTACTCGGACGTGGTCGACAACCACATCGTGGGCGATATCAACACACCTCTGTTACGTGTGACCCCCATTAAAAAGACGTATGGAGATCAAATCACTCACAGTTTCACTCACATGCTCTACCTGCCCGTACGACAAACCGACATCAACACTATCTCGGTGGATATAAGAGATGACACGGGACGACCGGTGGCATTCGAACGAGGAAAAGTGGTGCTGACACTTCATTTTCGACAAGCACGTGCTCCCCACTTTGCATAATGAAAGTACCTTACGAGTGGGATGCACGCAGCTATATGGACTATTATGCCCAACAGGCCGGGGGTGGCCTCCCCTTCTTTAGTGGTGCACGCATGCAACGAGGACATGGGCTGGGGAACATACTCGGGAGCATCGTCAAAACGTTCCTGCCCTTGGTGACGCGTGGGGTGAAAGCAATCGGCAAACAAGCGGTACGCAGTGGACTGCAAGTGGCCGGTGATGTCTTGGGTGGCACGGCATCCAAAGAAGCCTTGAAACGGCGGGCCAAAGAAGCAGGAGGCGTCTTGGTGGCCAAAGCACAACGCACCGTAGGAAATAAAAGAGCTGCCCCACCGAGACCACGCACCAGTCGACGACCGACCCAGCGACGACGCACATCGAAGACCCAGGATATCTTTTCTTAAACATGTCCTTGATCCACGCAGAGTCCACCAACAGTGAATTTGATTTGTCGACCGCCCACACAGACCAGTGCCGAACAAGGATTATGGGTGGAGCATCTCCCGCTCTCCAGCATCAACGAAACAGGGCCCATCGAGTTCACCATAATAATGCGGATACGGCCTATGTGGATTTAGCCCATACATACTTGTGTGTGAAAGCCAAGGTCGTCAATGGGGATGGCTCCAGAATCATCCAAGCTGCAACGGTGGGCCCGACGAATCTCTGGCTGCACTCGATGTTTCAACAGGTGGATATTTTTCTCAGCGACAAACTCATGAGTGATTCGACCAGCATCGAGACGCTGTTGTCGTATGGACGAGAGGTTAAAAAATCTGAGCTGACAGCCGCTTTATTCTACCAGGACACACCCGAGCACATGGACACGGTGGACAATGAAGGATATAACAATCGGAAGGCTTTCACTGCGAACGGTGCCTCGGTGGATCTCATGGGTCGACTACACGCAGACATGTTCATGCAAGACCGGTACCTGTTGAACAAGATCCCCATCAAAATCCGACTGATACGGGTGCCTTCGACCTTCGCCTTGATGCCCACTAACGTAGATGGGCATGCAGCTGACAATAAGATTGTTATCCAAGACGCAGTCCTGTATGTCCGAAAAGGGAAACCGAATCCAGCCGTTCAATTGGGACACATGAAAGCCTTGGAAACAAAACCAGCCCAGTACCCTATCCGACGTGTACAAACCAAAGTGTTCTGGCCTGTGTGGAAAATACCAGTTTCAGCGGAGCCTACCCAGAGAATCCGTTTGACTTTAAACATTTCGGCATCAATTTTGTGGCCCTGCCTGTGGATGGACAACAGGTCCCAGCCACGGCCTTAACACCGAACTTTGGGCGCAGGAATTTCATTCGAGCCTATCAGAGCCTGTTTACAGCCACCGGTCAAATCGACCAGGACGAAGGGAATATGATCAGTCGGGAGGACTACGCGAACGGATACACGTTGTTTTGTTTCGATCTGACCCCCACCTTAGAGAACGACCATCAGCTGGCCCTGGCCAAGCAAGGCAATTTACGGTTGGAAATTCACTTTGCACGAGCCCTCGGGACCACCGTCAATGTGATCTGCTACGCCGAGTTTGACAACATCATTCAAGTGGACAAGGCGTGCAACGTCCTGTGTGACTTTTCCACCTAACATGGATACAGACCAGATAACCACCGTGCTGGAGAATGACACGTATGGTCTTTCAAGGGGTGTTCGCCCGAGATGTGTTCCCATTAGACCGTATGTATCCTGCTGCATACGTTCTCAACACGGACCCGATGGATCGGCCCGGTGAACATTGGGTGGCCGTATACTTGACAGAACAGCAGGGCAAAAACTTTGACCCGTACGGCCTGCCACCCCTCCATCCCGATTTAACAGACTTCACGGATCAACGCACAGAGACGTGGTGTTGGAACAGTCAAACGTTGCAAAGCCTGACCAGTAGCGTGTGCAGACAATATTGCTTGTTTTACCTGTACCATCGATGCCGGGGAAGGACCTTATCTACAATCGTACAGATGTTTGACGAATACCCCAAGGCCGAGGACCGCGTTGTACTCGTATATCGCCCATCATTTCAATGTACAAGCCCCGTTCTGGGCTTAAGTTCTTTCAATGTACAAGCCCCCTGTTCTGGGCTTAAGTTTACAAGCCCCCCTGTTCTGGGCTTAATTTTTTTCACGTAAAGCCCCTGTTCTGGGCTTCAGTTTCACGTGGTTGTTCTCACGTTGTTGTTGTTCACTGAATAAAAAAATGAGATCTCACCAAAAAACCCTGTCTTTTGTGTTTTCTATATGAGCATAACGCATGAAGGCTATAACAGACATGTGGGGATTCGGTCAATGAATGGACTGAGAAAAGTAGCCAATCAGTGGCCTAGAATGGGGCCAAATGTAACCCATCAATGTCCAGAAAACAATGCAAGAGCACTGCAGTAAAATAGAGAGCCAATGAAATCAGCCCACAGACCAAGTACATGTTTTGGTCTAGGTTACGAGCGGGCATTCCAACATTTGACGAGGAGTTACAAGTTACAAGAGCCACAGGGGGAGTGAAGTGAGAAACAAAATGAGATTTAACCAAAAAAAACCTTGTCTTGTGTGTGTTTCTATATGAGCATAATGCATGAAGGCTATAACAGGCACGTGGGGATTCGGTGAAACTGGCTTTGAACACCGTTGAGAAAGTAGCCAATCAGTGGCCTAGGATAATCCGAAATTCATTCGCGCACTTCCGGTGATGTCGCGCACTTCCGGATAACCCGCGCGCGCGCTGCGGCCATGGCGGGGCGGGCCGGGCCGGGCCGGGCCGGAGAAAACCCGGATGGAAAATCCAGTTTTCCCCTAGCTTAGGGGTCAAGTCCGTGTTCCGTTTTTTATATTTTCGGGGAAAATCCTGATTTTAGATGCACCCACCCATGCACCCAGGCCCCGATAAGCCCGGGGGACCGAACTGACCCCTTTTGGATAAGGTTGATAGGTGTTTTCCCCTAGTTTAGGGATAAAGTCCGTGTTCCGCTTTTTATATTTTGGGGACAAATCCTAATTTTACATACACCCACTCCCTCACTCTCTCAGCAGGCTCCGATAAGCCAGGGACCGATATTAGCCCTTTGGGATAGGGTTGATAGGAGTTTTCCCCTATTTTAGCGGTAAAGTCCGTGTTCCGCTTTTTATATTTTCGGGACAAATCCTAATTTTACATACACCCACTCCAGGCAGAACCTGATAAGCCAGGGACCGATATTAGCCCTTTGGGATAGAGTTGATAGGGGTTTTCCCCTATTTTAGAGGTAAAGTCCGTGTTCCGCTTTTTATATTTTCGAGACAAATCCTCCTTTTACATACACCCACCCATGACTTGCAAAATCCTTCCGTAGGGACCCCAAGTCTCCGACTCAAATGAATGGACGGCATACAAGTCCGTACATGCACTCCTAATCACGTGACCGCCGCATGATGGAAAAACCCCAGAACCAAGTCAGTACATCCCATACAGTCATACCCAGATCACGCCCGATTCACGCAGACCGGAAGTGACGTCATACACCTGCGCACTCCCCGTGATGGAAAAAAACCCAGACACAAGTCAATACATGCATTCCATACAGTCAGACATACCCTCAGCCCTCTATATACTCATGGACATGCCTTGATCTCGGGGAGCCAGGTGTTCGGCACGTGAACTCACTCACGCAGACGCCAGACCAGGTGTTCACCGCAACATTGTAGCGAACGTGCAACATTGTTGCAATTCGGGGAGCCAGGTGTTCGGCGCGTGACAACCCCAAGCAGACGACAGCGAAATTCTGGCGGGAAAAACCCCACAGACAGATCAGTACATGACCTATCATGTTCCCACGGACCTCACCGAAAAGACACGGACGTACTCTTCGCACCTCACCGAAAAAACACGAAGGTGAACGACATTGTAGGGAAAAACCCCACAGACAGGTCAGTACATGTCCTATCAGGTTCACAGGTCACGCCCCGTTCACCCAGACCGGAAGTGACGTCATACACATGCGCACGTGATGGGAAAAACCCCAGCGCTAACATGTCTAAACATGATCCAAGGTCAAACACAAGATGAAAGGATACAGGTCAACTCAAGTGCACTCATTGACCTTTGACCTCTGTCACGTGATATGCAGATTTCTGAGGTCAAAGGTCAATGCGAGGGTTAATACTGTCTATATAATGAAAAACCCCAACCCTAACATGTCTAAACATGATCCAAGGTCAAAGACAAGATGAAAGGATACAGGTCAACTCAAGTGCACTCAATGACCTTTGACCTCTGTCACGTGATATGGAAATTTCTGAGGTCAACGGTCAACCTGAGGGTTAATACTGTCTATATACTGCAATTCGGGGAGCCAGGTGTTCGGCACGTGACAACTCCAAGCAGACGACAGCGAAATTCTGGCGGGAAAACCCCCACAGACAGTACATGGCCTATCATGTTCCCACGGACCTCACCGAAAAGATACGGACGTACCCTTCGCACCTCACCGAAAAAACACGAAGGTGAACGACATTGTAGGGAAAAACCCCACAGACAGGTCAGTACATGTCCTATCATGTTCACAGATCACGCCCCATTCACCCAGACCGGAAGTGACGTCATACCACACGTGATGGAAAACCCCCAACCCTAACATGTCTAAACATGATCCAAGGTCAAAGACAAGATGAAAGGATACAGGTCAACTCAAGTGCACTCATTGACCTTTGACCTGTCACGTGATATGCAAATTTCTGAGGTCAAAGGTCAATATGCGCTGTAATCAATGCTATATACTATTAAACATTAGTCCCCTGCTGGTTGTTGAATAGTGGATCTCATTGTTTATTTTCATCTGAACAGAAAACTATCTGGTGCGAACTCCAACTTATGTGTCTGTCAAAGATTAGACTGTTATAGAATGGAATATAACGTGGTTAAACACACCTCAGTATAAATCAATCGATCTACGATGTCAAGCTGTGCATTATGTCACATAAACAGAATGAATGCCAACAATATGGGTTATCCGTGTATACGACACTCGAATAGTAGGCCCCAAGTACAAATCTGATATAGCATTTCGGGATATTGACATCTTACGGTTATTGACACCATGTTACGGTTATTTCAATCATCTTACAGTTACAAGAAGTTACGATGAATCTGAAATAATCTGTCAGATTAATCAATAATCAAGATATGATGTATATCACGGACATTCTATTTATGGCAGCCATATCGAGAAAATAAATCACGCGTCATATTCGTGAATTTTAAGTCATGGCAAATGAAAAAGGACGTTCTAAGGAAACGGAATCTGTATGAGAGGAGTTGTAAAGCGTTTAGATATACGTCCTTCCTTTCCATACGTGTGGGTCGATATGGACACATTATTGGCTTCCTGGAAAGCTAATCGGACACCACGATCTCCAGTGCTGACGTCAACTCTCTTTACCCGGTTTACTTAATATCCCACATTTATTCGCCTTCTTTGCTTACCGTAGGTCTGAGTTTATTGCCGCAGTGGTATCAGAATGCCCTGTTTATGAAACTTCATTTATATGAAGAGGAAATAGAATGAGTACGAGCAAAAAATGTTATTTGAACTCCAAGATTTCTCGCTGAAATTAAAAATGTAACATGATTTTGGATATATTGCGTTGTATTTACCCGCCATAGTGCTTGATACTACATCAGCGAACATGTACATGTATCATGGCATGTACGTAAACTGATGCGGTGATGAAAGATAATATCCCGGTACCGGTGTGACGGAAACGGTGGCCCGCTGCATCCAGAGTCCGGGGGGCACTCGCGTCTAGATGTAAGTGTCCCAAGACACTAAGATCTGGATTTAATTGTCCGTCGGGCATTCAGGTCTGGATTTGGATGTCCTGGGACACTGGCTTCCAGGAGACGAAAGTCCTAACCCGGAGCCCAGTGTCCGCCTCGATTACTACTTCCGATTTTCCATCCAATTTACACGTGAACATGTGTACCAGAGAGTAGTATAGAAAGGGGAGTTACGGCGTTATTGACCTACTTCCGACAGGTGGCGCCAACAGTTCATTTCCGTCTGACCTTTGTGAAGTCACTTCCGGTTCCGTTCATGTGTTATAAAGTGACCTTTAACCCTGCGCATGATGTCAGCTATTGTGCGCATGGTCACTTCCGATCACGTGACCGGAACCGGGAGTGACCTCACAAAGGTCAACCGAAAGTGACCTGTTGACGTCACCGGTTGAAGGTAGATGAATAACGCCCTAAGTCCCCCCTCTCTCCGTCTCTTCCTCTTACTCAGGAGATCAGTGAGGACGAAAATGAAATGAAAAAAACAAGATAATTTTAACAAAAAATCTTGAAATTTATGCTAAGAAATAGCCGGGTAGGACTGCATCACACCTAAGGGCTTCCCCTCGTGCTTTCGCGATTCTTTGCTTGTCTCGTGAGAGCTTGTTCACTGCAGTGAAGAATACAACATACAGACAGAATTTGTATCCGTTGTTTTAATACACAATACTATGGAATCTTGGTACTTCTTAGTTCTTCAGATAAATTCAACAGAATTTGGCTCTTCGTTAAATCAGTTTGGCGCTTGTGCTCTCCGCACTCCGGGAAATTTTGTTGTCTATTTTCGCAGCAGGTGGAACCAAAATACAGATCCAAATTCTCATAACAAAATACCAAGTAACAATACAAAAAGAATCAAATTGTTCTACGAGGACTGTGTGGAACCAAATATCCTGAGGAACAAAGAATAACCGCGATTTGTGAGAAAGTAAGCATCATGGATAACAAACATGTCCGTTTAAAGATGTAATCAGTCACAAATATCGCCAAAGACCCTAAGGCACTCGCAAATTAATTGTTTATTCATGACATATTCTGGATTAAGAAAAAACATGTATGTAGAACACACCGGGTATGTATTCTATGCGTTGGCCTATGGGGGATATCGACTTTTTCCGAGTTTTTCTATATATTTTGGACTATTTTATGCAAACAATTCCTTCTTTAACCCTACAAGGCCTGGGATAGGGACATTCACCACCACCAAACTTTCTGTGCAATCTCCGGAACGACAAAAGAATGAGAGCTGACACTCCGTGAATTTGTAGTTTATCATACACGCTTAAAACTAAAGTGTTGAAACTTTTTTCGTAAAGTGTTGAAATAACACTTTAAGTGTGTCCACAGGGACACTTAAAGTGCAGCCCCTGTGGACACACTGAAAGGGTTATTTCATCACTTTACGAGTAAGTTTCAACACTTTAGCTTTAAGCGTGTATTGGGGTCATTTTGGGCCTATTTGCGTAACATCTCGAGCAGACGATCACGGGTAAATTCACGGGTAATTTTTCATGCATTTTTTTGGAAAAATTACATGAATAGGTATTTTTTGTAAAATGACGTCACTGTGACGTCATCAAAGCGGCCATCTTGGATTTTATTTACAGTTTCTTGTACAGGTTGACGCAAAGGTATAGTGTGGTAAGTTTCAGACCCTTTACTTCAAGGGATAAGAACAATAGTTAGTAGTTAATGAGGGTGGGGGGAGGGGGCCGAATTCGCCCCCCCCCCTTAGGCCTGGACAGGTCCTAAACATCCCAGGCCAGATAAGGTTAACACAGAATTTCTTTAGATTAACGGCGGAATCTTTGAGCCGCGAAGTAAAGCTAGCAACCGCAGGGTAAATGTTACTCCGCGGTTTAACCCTATCTGGCCTGGACGATTTGGGGTGTACCGCAGCCTGGGGCGGCGGAAAGTTCCACCCCCTATATATTTCCGCTATCGCTAAGGCTAGAGGGCTGAAACTTACCACACTATATCTCTGGGTCAAGCTCAAATGTAAAATAATCGAAGAAGGCCGCCATTATGACGTCACTGTGACGTCATTTTCAACAGAGCATTTTTGGACGATTTTTCGGTCAAAATCTTCGAATTTTTTGTTTGTTTTTTTCTTCGCAAAAAATGCATGATAAATTAGCAAATAATAATAATAATATGAACTAAACTAAGTTTTACCCAGTTTTCCGTACAGAAAAGCAACAATTTTGAAGAAATATGACGGAAACATCACTTTTCTGGTACCCCCACATGGCCGCCATTTTTAATTTACCCATGACCCTCTGCTCGGGGGGTCATGCAAATTGGCTCAAAATGACCTCAATATGATAATCTAAAAAGTCGCGGAGTTTCAGCTCTCCAATTTTTTGTCGTTCCGGAGATACGAGCAAGAAACCAACAGGGTTGGTATAGGGTTAAAAGTTACTTCGCGGTTTAAAGGTTTACTCGATGGTTTAAAGGTTTACTCTGCGGTTTAACGGTGTAAACGTTTCCAGAGTTTGTTTGGTTTTCGTTGAAAAAAACCCCAAAAAAAACGATAAAGTCATTTATGACGACGTTACTAGAAATGACAAAAATGTGAACAAAACATGTGATAAACTCAAATCTGTTTATAGAAAATAGACGACAATCAAGAACATCCCCAAGAAAGGCAGAAAATGTAATAAAAACAATGTAAAAAAAAATCGATGTCCCCTATATGTCGCCCTAATTCTTTAATGCCCTTTATGGACCATCGTTATCCAAGCTTGGATTGAATAGGTAATAAATATACCCGGTGTACGTCATGAATACACCATTACTTTGCAAGCGCCTTAGGTTGAACTTCCGGTAATGAATACATACAATTAGCCATAAATGAAGTCTACAAAATATATTAATTGCGGGTCACAAGGACTCACTTTTCGCGTTTCTATGTAAATGGGTTATACCAAAAAAGAATAATGTCTCGTTCAAACAATCATCCCGGTGAAAACGTTTGCACTTGGGTGGAAACTTCGGATTGAAAAAGGTTTTCACTCGGGTGAAAACTAAACTGAAAAATATATATACCAAACTAAAATTAATAGCATGTCGAATATGGGCCACCGTAAGGATGTACATTGACTTAAATACATAAAATTAGTATTCCTAAAAAAAATATATATTTAACAAAGATGTGACGGTATAACTTTACAAGACGTACAAAAGCTGTACATGAGAAATCCAGAAAATCAAACATTTTCCACTGACCCCGACTAGGATCGAACCCACAATCTTACCTTCTGCTGTACTGTCCACCGTCCATGCCTTTATCCACTGCACCACCGATTTGCTGGCCGAACCTCTGTTCAGAATTTCTAGCCTTTACTATTCCTTTAGTTTCATATATAGGTCAACCGGACTCTGAGGTATGCCGGACTCTGAGGACTTCCATAGCTGTGGAAGCGCCCATAGTCCGCCAGATGCCATGGTCCGGGCCCTATATATGAGAAGGGACATTCCTGTCTAGATTTCAGTGACCCGGACACCAACGATATCAGGACCATGGTTTCTGCTGATAGGGGGACAATTGTTTCCGAGGGAGGACTTTTGTATCTGGATCTGGGTGCCCTTCGGGCACCCAGATCCAGATACCATGGTCCCCGGACCCTCATATCTGGCGGACCACCATTGCTTCCACACCGGTATAGTCTTATAATATGATGCCAATGTCGCGGGCGTAAATAAACTCCGCTCATATTACGCGAATAATTACATAAGTCGTAAATGATATTAAATGATGTTTATATATAGATTTCTAAATCCTAACTCCCACAGATGTACGAATAGTTTGAATATATCCTGTTTAGTCCTGCACAATATCTCCATATTGAACATGATCCTCTCAAGAGAAATGCTATGACACAGAAATACTCTAGCACCATACGCACACACGCAAGTTGGGCTTTATTGAACAACCGATATCCATTCGTGAACTATGGCAATCATATTCTTAATCAAAACGAAGGATAAGTGACGATTACTCAGAGAACATAAGCGACAAGTCCGTCAGTCTGTAATAAGAGCGTGGCTGGGATACACATGACAGTGTGACTAATGTCACAGGACCTACGAAGTAAGGTAGGCATTGGGCTCCGACACGTGCTGAACTCTTGAAAATCCCCTCACCCCAAGCTGAAATCCTGCCTATATTAAGATGGGCACAGCCCAAGTCAGGATCACCAGTGATTTTTATCAAAAATCACCAAAATTTTCATCAAAAGTAGGTCAGCTCAGGTCTTGCTGGTAACAGTCCCCTAATGCACCTTCATGCAAAAAATCAAGGTTCTAATGTCAACGATGCCGACGAAAGGATTCGGATGGACTCACTCACTCACTGACTACCGGACAATTTGCAGATGGTAGCCTACTTCGTAGGAAAATCATCGCAGGGATCACTTTTGATTCTTGTGATGGTTTTAGAAATATTCAGTCAGTCTGTGGGGTCATATGACTTCTTATCAGTTCGTCACCACCATTTTTAATGTTGAATTCAATATTCGGCCGCTACTATCGTATTTTTCTATCAGCATGCGATATGTAGCGTCACATTTGAGAAGGTTTGAGCGGAGGCGATTGGCGGTATAGCCCTGTTTTATAAGTTTCATCAAGAATGTTTTACGACGTTGATTAAAATCGTCACATTAAATACAGGATCTAGCAAATGCTTCTAGTTGAGCTATATATATATTTATCATATCTCAGAGAAGCATGTAGACTTTTGATTGGCTGACAGACCTCATGTGTGATGCTGTATTGTCAACTTGCTGGTCGAATATATATCGTATACCCCCGTCGCCAAGGGCAACGAACAGGTGTTCACTAGATTCCATCGTCTGCTAAACAAAATGGCTGAATCAGGCAAACGTTTCGCGTCTCACACGGACGATGAAGTTGTTGAAAAGCGGGCTAATATCATTCCCAGCAACACAAAAAAATCGAACAAAGCGTCCGCCAGAACTTTGAAGTATTACCTGAAAGAGAAGGGACAGAGTGAAGAATTCGAAGGATTCTCGGCAGAGAGGTTAGCAGAGGTACTCAGTCATTTTTATTTGGATGCCCGAAAACAAGACGGAGAATTGTACAAAACATCCACTCTCGAAAACTTTCGACATTCTCTGAATCGTTACCTGTGTTACCTGTGATATTTGAAAACTTTTGATTTGATTAGAAATTCGGAGTTTAATGAAGCCAACGAGTGCTTCAAAACCGCACTTGCAGAGTTGAAGGCATCTGGAAAAGGCGACACCGATCATTATGAGCCCATAAACGAGTCCGATCGTTGTAAACTCTACAAGTCTGTTCTCATGTCCCCAAACACCCCAACTGGGCTTGCAAATAAAGTTCAGTTCGATGTACGTCTGTTTTTCTTTAGAAGGGGAGTGGAGAATATGGAAAAGATGACAAAAAACACATTCATCATCAAGCGGGACCCGAAAACTGGGCAGAGGTATGTGAAAAAAAGGAGGATGAACTCACAAAAAATCGCCGGGCACAGCAAAAAGAGGGTGTTACCGGATTCATGCCTGAAGAAGAAGGTTCCCCGTTCTGTCCTGTTGCTTCTTTCGAAAGTTATATCTCCAAACTCCATCCGAAATGTGATCGCTTGTGGCAGTACCCGGTTGATAGTTTCCTCGACGACGATAAAGTTTGGTATTATAACAAACCTATTGGGAAACACTGCTTGGCAGCCTTCATGACCAACCTGGGCACTCGTCTGAAACTTTCTGAACCATACACTAACCACAGTATACGAGCAACCGGCATCACCATCCTTGGTAGAAACAACTATTCAGCATCTCAAATAATGGCTGTCACAGGTCACAGATCTGTTTCGTCGCTGTCGGTTTACCAGCGAGTAAGTGATGGCGAGAAACTGCAAATGGGCCACACGGTTGCGTCAGTAGCCTTTCCTGACACGATGGGTTCAACCTGAAAGACGAATACCGGTACGCATACACTTCCAGTAAATGTTCTTGTCAAACCCCATCCTGCAGAAACTGTGACATCATCTTCTCAGTACCCTGCACCCACGTCAAATGATGCCACGTCGGCCGTGTTACACACCCAAGATGTACGAGCAGAAGGCCATGCCGACGACTTTGATTTTGATCTTAATCAGCTGTTTTGTGAATTCGACAGCACCGCTGTCCCGCCCACATCGTGTGACATTCCCACAGCTATCCTGGTCGCCGCAAATCCCTCAGCGCCAATGTTCAATAACTGCACAATAAATGCAATCAACATCATCGTGTGAAACTGAAGCAAATACCTATACTTCTGCCAAATTGTGCAGGACAGTTTGATTTTTCCGATTTTTCTCTCGAACTGTAAATTTAAGTCAGTTCATGTTGGTCCTTCTCCTGTGTGATGTTATGGAAACATGACACAAGTGACACTGTCGAGTGACACGGTGTTGAATTATAGATAGAATGGAAATGTAACAGTTCACACGTGTATTTGAAACTTACATATCCACGCAACAGATGTGAATCCGGAACGGGTCTTTCGATGTATTTATTAACAAAAGGTATATAATCTAGATATTATACTTGTCGATGGCTATTAAATATTAAATATGAAATTGAGATTAAGCTTAATGTTCCAGTATTTTATACGTTTCTGATTTTCAGAATAGAACATAAGAGATGAAGCTGAATTTGAAGTTAGATTGTTCATTCTTTATCACCGAAGCCCACCGGTATTTCACACGGAAACCGGGTTCATTGTTCACGGATTACAGTATATGTTATCGTTATCTTTGCTCCTCCCTTAGTACGTTTTAAAGATGAGGATTGTAAAAACGATACATTTGTCTTTGTGTTCATTTTTTCCGGTGCATGCTGTGGATCGTTCTGAAACCAGTGCAAGTCCGATCGAAGTCCGTTCCATTATGTCGGCCTTGAAGTCCAAAGTGATTCTTAATGCTCTGAGATATGATAAATTCGTTTCTCGCCATATTTTTCCTCGGCTGCGCCTCGGAAAAATATGGCGAGAGAAACCAAATCTCATCCCGTATTACCCCGGAAGGGCGACGTATAACTAATAATGTAATTTAGCCACAATCAATACAATACAATACAATATGTTTACTGCACGACTCGTAGAATGGTACAAGTATGGCAAACAAAACAATATAATTACTATGGTACTATAGCAACGTAGTAATTATTAGTTAGTATGGTTTGAACCAACAGTGTGGGTTAGTAGTAATTCTAGGACATAACATAGAAGTTGCCAGTGTGTTGATGTATAAACTCTAATTAAGAAGTGTCCAGCCGGTTTTTTGATGGAGGGTTAAGGATGAGCCTTGACTGTCAAGCTTTGTAAATCGATGCTAGAGGTTCCTAGAAAAAGTACAAAGATAGGACCACTGGTTGAGTTAGGGGTGTATCCATCTTCAATTGACGCAAGCTTCGCTACATTAAATTTCTGGGTTAGGCTTAGTAACATGAAAAACTCCAGGCTAGTCTTTCAAGCTTTTCTTGCCGACCCGTGATTTACGTAATGGAACTGCAACTTTGGCACCTTTTGTTAACAAAACTTTATCCGCTTTAACTTGTAGACCCGATTTTATAATTCACCCGAAGTTCTAGAGTTTAAAGAGATGTTAACAAATGCTTTTGATGTACATTTTCGTAGTATTAGTACAAGAGCTGATGCGAAGTTACTAACTTACAGCAAAATTAAGTCAAGAATCGAGATCTCTCTACCTACAACTTGTGAAACGACGCAGTTTTCGCAATCAATTATTAAACGTATCACAGACCGAGTAGTCACTGTCTAATTTACGCCTTGCTGAAGATGAGAACCATTTTCTTCTTGTTTGTCCTTAAAATACTCAAGAACGAACGAAGCTTTTAGAAGATATTAATACTCAGATTGTTCCAAATCATTTCAATTCATACTTTATCCCATTAATACGGAAGCGTCTAGGGGCCATGAGAAATATGTTTTCGAAATGTCGACATAGTAAGTCGATTTTTAGAGATACTAAGTCGACTTAATATTCCGAAGCAAAAATCTTACTATTGCCCCCTGTACGCCCCCAGGAACCGTTCAGGAGCCATGACAAGATGAGCACTTTTTTTTCAAATGTTGAGTTATTAATTCAAAATTTCTAGGTTACTAGTTCGAAATTTCGAGTTACTATCTTGAAATATCGAGAGTAGTATATAAAGGGCACGAAGGCCCTTATTTTCCAGGGAGGTAACTCTTGGTTCCCTTTTTTCCAGGTTAAAGGTATAGGGGACGCCCCATCGCCTTTCACCTCTGGGGCGCCTGGGGCGCCAGGGGGCGCCACCAGCTCAAGGTCACGTGGAGGTCAAAAGTAGTTCCGGCAACCTGTAACCTTTGTATTCCTCCGCGGACAGAACGTAGTCCCATGTCAACCAAGTGACTTCCAATGTTAATGTATATGGGGAATGCCTGAAAAGAGTATGGGAATAGACGTTTTGTGACAGGGGTGGGTCCCTAGTGGACCGAATGGGTCGAGTGAGGTGTCAAAGTGAAGCGCTCCTCGAGGGCCATTCAGTCATGGGTGGGTGCATGTAAAATTAGGATTTTTTCCCGAAACTATAAAAAGCGGAACACGGACTTTACCCCTAAAATAGGGGAAAACACCTATCAACCCTAGCCAAAAGGGCTAATATCGGTCCCCGCGCTTATTGGGACCTGCCTATCAAGTCAATGGGGTGGTTGTATGTAAAATTAGGATTTTTTCCCGAAAATATAAAAAGCGGAAAACGGACTTTACCCCTAAAATAGGGGAAAACACCTATCAACCCTAGCCAAAAGGGCTAATATCGGTCCCCGGGCTTATTGGGACCTGCCTATCAAGTCAATGGGGGTGGGTGCATGTAAAATTAGGATTTTTTCCCGAAACTATAAAAAGCGGAACACGGACTTTACCCCTAAAATAGGGGAAAACCCCTATCAACCCTAGCCAAAAGGGCTAATATCGGTCCCCGGGCTTATTGGGACCTGCCTATCAAGTCAATGGGATGGGTGCATGTAAAATTAGGATTTTTTCCCGAAACTATAAAAAGCGGAATACGGACTTTACCCCTAAAATAGGGGAAAACCCCTATCAACCCTAGCCAAAGGGCTAATATCGGTCCCCGGGCTTACTGGGACCTGCCTATCAAGTCAATGGGGTGGGTGCATGTAAAATTAGGATTTTCCCCCGAAACTATAAAAAGCGGAACACGGACTTTACCCCTACAATAGGGGTCTGTATTATACAATATAAGGGAAAATGCCTGTATGGGGTATGGGGATGGTCAAATTTTTTCGTGGGCTTTACTATGGCTTGTGGGGTCTCGTTTTTCTCGTTTCGCCAAGAAAATGACAATGGGAAGGGTCCCGGAGCGAATCGGTGAAAGTTTTGGGAAAAGTCACCGAGGTCTGTGTATAGGCCTATAGGCTGGCTATATGGGGGTATAGGTTCAACCTGGGAAATTCACACACGTTCATTGTGATATGGGTTGCTTGGATTTGTTTTTCACGTCTCGTCATTTAGAACACGATGGGAAGGGTCCCGGAGCGAAACGGTGAAATTTTTGGAAAAGTACCATATAGCCCATATAGCTCCATACTGGCTATGGGGATATAGGTCCATCCTGGGAAATTACACACGTTCATTGTGATATGGGTTGTGGGGTGTTGTTTTTCTCGTCTCGTCAGTTACAACACGATGGGAAGGGTCCCGGAGCGAAACGGTGAAATTTTTGGAAAAAGCTCACCGAGGCCTGGGTAGGCCCATAGGCTGGCTATGGGGTATAGGTCCAACCTGGGAAATTCACACACGTTCATTGTGATATGGGTTGTTTGGTCTTGTTTTTCACGTCTCGTCATTTAGAACACGATGGGAAGGGTCCCGGAGCGAAACAGTGAAATTTTTGGAAAAGTACCATATAGCCCATATAGCTCCATACTGGCTATGGGGATATAGGTCCATCCTGGGAAATTCACACACGTTCATCGTGATATGGGTTGTTTGGTCTTCTTTTTCACGTCTCGCCATTTAGAACACGATGGAAGGGGTCCCGGAGCGAAGCGGTGAAATTTTTTGGAAAAAGTTCACCGAGGCCTGGGTAGGCCCATAGGCCTATACTGTATGGCTATGGAGGTATAGGTCCATACGGGGTGAACGTTTTGGGGTCTAGGTGAGCCCCTTATGATCCTATGGTGTCGTATGAGGTCTTATTTTGAAGCTCCCGTGGAGTTTGTAATGTATCGACTAATGGTTCGTCCGTGTGCAATAGTCTGCGCATGCGCAGTCTGGCCGTAGTATAGAAAGCAAGGGTGTTTGGGATAGAGATGGACCACTATGGGTCCAAATGGGTTGCGGGAGGTGTCAAAGTGAAGCTTGTGTGGGGTAGAGTCAGAATGGCGTGTTTTTAAGTGCAAGTCGCGTCAATCTGCGCATGCGCAGTTGGATGTAGTAAGTAAAGTGGCCATTTTGGGGGTGCGTGGAGGTGTGTTTGGGGTAGAGAGGGACCATCCTTGGTCCGATTGTGTCGTGGGAGGTGTTATCTTGTAGCTCTCGGGGTGTACATCCCGATTTGAGGGATGTTCACGTCATCTGTGACGTCATCGGTGACGTCATCAGGAGGAGTAGTAGCGAAAGTGGGCATTTTGGGGCAGTGAAGGAAGGTATTTGATCCATATCTGTCACACATTATACCACATCTTTGTTGTGTTATACCACATCTGTCCTGCATTATACCATATATGTCCTGTATTATACCATACCTGTCCTATGTTATACAATATCTGTCTTGTATTATACCAAATCTGTCCTGTATTGTACCATATTTGTTCTCTATTATACCATATATGTCCTGTATTATACCAAATCTGCCCTGTATTATATAGTATCTGTCCTGTATTATACCAAATCTGTGCTGTATTATACCAAATCTGTGCTGTATTATACAATATCTGTCCTGTGTTATACCATATCTGTGCTGTATTATACAATATCTGTCCAGTATTCTGCAATATATGTTCTGTATTATACCAAATCTGTCCTGTATTATACAGTATCTGTATTGTACCATATATGTCCTGTATTATACCATATCTGCTCTGTATTATACAATATTTCTCCTCTATTATACCATATCTGTGCTGCATTATACCATATCTGTCCTGTATTGTACCATATATGTCCTGTATTATACCAAATCTGTGCTGTATTATACAATATTTGCCCTGTATTATACCATATCTGTGCAGTATTATACCATATCTGTCCTGAATTATACCATATCTGTGCTGTATTATGCAATATCTGTCCTGTGTTATACAATATCTGTCCTTTATTATACCAAATCTGTCCTGTTTTGCACCATATTTGTCCTGTATTATACAATATATGTTCTGTATTATACCAAATCTGTGCTGTATTATACAGTATCTGTCCTGTATTATACCAAATCTGTGCTGTATTATACAATATATGTTCTGTATTATACCAAATCTGTCCTGTATTGTACGGTATATGTCCTGTATTATGCCAAATCTGTGCTGTATTATAACATATCTGTCCTGTATTGTACCATAT
>JAVTVY010005667.1:0-37849 GCA_036873755.1 Hanleya hanleyi
GGTGGTGCTGGTGGAGTTGGTGGTGGTGGTGGTAGAGTCTTTAAATATAGGAATGAACATGTGTCCATATGTATTGGTCCTCTCTCATGTGTCATCCTTGTTGTTGTTGTTGTTCTCTCTCCGGGGCCCTTAGAACTCGGCTCATGCACACACGCACACAGACACACAGACGCATAACATCCGGGTACATCCGGGTTCTTGTACATCCGAGCTCTTGTCAATGACGTCCGCGCCTACATCCGGGTTCTTGTCGCTGACGTCCAAGTTGAACTGATGGTGCTAAAAATAGATCAACAGCTAGCTTGCTATAAAAAGGAAACGGCCTGACCGTTTCATCAGACACTCTGTCAACCACCAAGATGTTCACTTGTACTACGTGCTCGAAATCGTTCACTCGTCGGCACGACTTGCGCCGCCATGAGGCTACCAAGCACGATGGAACCGCCCGGTATAGCTGTACGATATGTAGGCCTACACTGTCGTTTCAGCGCCCAGATCATTTACAGCGCCATGAACGTTCAATTCATGGGCCACCTAAGCGTCCATGCAAAGAATGTGGTCAACTCTTCAGACGACCCAGTCAGTTAAAACGGCATGAGCGTTTGATTCATGGTCCGTCACCATGGCATGAGGGCCAACTTTCCACTAAAGAGGCACCCAGGAGGGACAGATCCACTGAAGATGAACCCGGGGAGAAGAATGCCACTGGTGATGCGATCACGGAGAGCCCGCCTATACCCACAGCTCAGAAGAGCCTAGATATCCAGCCGGTCCCTAGCATTACTGTTTCCAGTCATACGCCTGACAACAACGAACATTTTCTGGAAGATGCGGTGGATGTTCCCAGCGATCTCTTACCCGAAGATCATCCAGTGAGTGAGATATATCGACGCCATTGGTGCATGATCCGACACTGCTTCCACCGTCATCGCCCTATATTGGACTTGTACAATTTCCGACTGACCGACCTCGCCCGTCTACGCAGCTACGTGGAAGCCATCTTCAATGACCAACCTACGTCCTTCACATTAAATGTAGCATTTGGGTACATCTTATGCCATAAGATGACGCGTGAATTGTGCTATTTCTATTCCAGTGCCATCAACCCAGTGTACGACCATCCTTTCACAATCACCAATCGGGCGTCGCTAGAGACGATGCTGGCCCAACTGGACACTGTGGATCCCTTGGAATGGGCCTATGAACAGCGTCCCAACACCAAATGGATAGTGGAGAGGGTCACCAATGTTACGTTCTTCGTGGTTAAACTGACCCACCACCCCCATCGGCTGAAAGTATTCACCCATGCACTGAAAGATACTCAGAATGCGCAAACAACTATCTCAGGATATGTTTCCTCAACGGTATCCTGGCCTGCCCGATGACGATTAGAAACAGCCTATATCCGGTAGGTAGTTGAACTGAGTGTGCTAAAAATAGACCAACAGCTAGCGTGCTATAAAAGGGAAGCGGCCTTGCCGTTTCATCAGACACTCTGTCCACCACCAAGATGTTCACTTGCGCAACTTGCCAGAAGTCATTTACTCGCCCAGAAAAATTACGACGCCACGAGGCCTCCATCCACAACGGTGCACGGTATACTTGTATAACCTGCGCACGGTCATTTAATCGGGAAGATGCTTCACTGCGCCACGAACGCTCACTCCACGAGGGTGCGACGGAACAATGTAATGAATGTGGTCAACTCTTCAAACGACCCAGTCAGTTAAGACGGCACCAACGTTTGATTCATGTCCCGTCTCTACGATTTGGGCGACAACTTCCTACTGAAGAGGAGCCGCAAAAGGTCAGGCCCAGTGAAGATAAGCCCGGGGAGACGAACGCCGCGGGTGATGCGATGACGGAGAGCCCGCCTGTACCCACAGTTCAGAAGAGCCTGGATATCCAGCCGGACTCCACCGTTACGGTTTCGCGTCATACGCCTGACAACATCGAACCTTTTCTGGAAGATGCGGTGGATGTTCCCAGCGATCTCTTACCCGAAGATCATCCAGTGCGTGAGATGTATCGACGCCATTGGTACACGATCCGACACTGTTTTCATCGGCATCGCCCGATATTGGACTTATATAATTTCCGGTTGGAAGAAAACATCCGTCTACGTAGCTACGTGGAAGCCATCTTCAACGACCAAGATACAGCCTTCAAGTTAAATCTCACTTTTGGATACATTCTTCGCCATAAAGAGACAGACCAGCTCCGTTACTTTTATCCCAGCAATAATACCCGGGTGTTTGACCAGCCTTTCACCATTATCCATCGTGCGTCACTGGAGACGATGCTGAAGGAACTGGACAGCGTGGATAGTTTGGAATGGGCCCAACAACAACGCCCCAACACAAAATGGCAAGTGGAGAGGGTGACCAATGTTACGTTCTTCGTGGTTAAACTGACCACCATCCCCATCGGATGAAAGTATTCACCCATGCACTGATAGATACTCAGAATGCACAAACAACTATGTGAGGATATGTGGCCTCAACGGTATCCTGGCCTGCCCGATGACGATTAGAACAAACGGTTCAGAGCGAACATGGCCGAAGATGGAACTTTCTGAAATGGCGACTTCTGATTGGACAGGAATACATCTAACGGACAGGAACGAATATGAAACATGCAAATGGTGGCCTCTGATTGGACAAGAATCTTCTTGAATTGTAAATATACCCAACGCGACTCCCCCAGCGTGGGTATGATGTAACATTGGGGAGAATAAACTATATGAAAAAACTTCTTGTTGTTGTTGTTCTCTCATGTGTCATCCTTGTTGTTGTTGTTTCTCTGTCTCTCTCCGGTCTATATCATGGCGTCAAAACGTCTAGCAGGACCCATACAAGGACCAGTTTTCGACACTAGGTGACCACATCCCGACGAAATGGCCAGTTTTCGACACCGGATGTGCCGCCATCTTGAACATACGTGCCGCCATCTTGGATATGGCCCATAATGCACCGGGTCAAAATACTCGCTTCTGATTGGCTGAGAGCTCCGCATTGCGTCTGCGCATGCGCAGAATGATATTCCTACCGCACCATCTCGACCCCAAATACCTTCATGTACTGCCCGAAAATGGCCACTTTCGCTACTACTCGTACCGATGACGTGACCGATGACGTCACAGATGACGCGAACATCCCTCAAATCGGAATGTACACCCCGAGAACCACAAGATGACACCTTCGAGGACGCATTCGAACCGTGAATAGCCCATCTCGATCCCAAATACCTTCATGTACTGCCCGAAAATGACCACTTTCGCTACTACTCGTACCGATGACGTCACCGATGACGTCACAGATGACGCGAACATCCCTCAAATCGGAATGTACACCCCGAGAACTACAAGATGACACCTTCCAGGACGCATTCGAACCGTGATTAGCCCATCTCGACCCCAAATAACTTCCTTCACTGCCCCAAAATGGCCACTTTACTTACTACAACCAACTGCGCATGCGCAGATTAACGCGACATGCATTCAAAAACACACCATTCTGACTCTACCCCACACAAGCTTCACTTTGACACCTCACACGACCCATTCGAACCGTGATTAGCTCATCTCTAACCCAAACACACCCCTACATAGCACCCAAAATGCCTGTTTTCTATACTACGGCCAGACTGCGCATGCGCAGACTATTGAACACGGACGAACCATTAGTGTAGTCAAGTGCTCCTCCACATAAGCTTCAAAATAAGACCTCCTCGACATTGGACCATTAGGGACTCACCTACACTCCAACATGTCCACCCCCGTATGGCCCTATCACCCATAGCCATGCAGTATAGGCCTATGGGCCTACCCAGGCCTTGGTGAGACTTTTTCAAAATTTCACCGATTCGCTCCGCAACACTTCCTATCGTGTTCTAAATGACGAGACGAGTAAAACTAGACCCCACAACCCTACCGCAAATGTATAGAAGTACGTTTCCCAGGGGGATAAACATTGAACCTATACCCCAGTATGGGACTATATGGGGCTCGGTGACTTTTTTCAAAAATTTCACCGATTCGCACGGGGATACTTCCTATCATATTCTAAATGACGAGACGAGTAAAACGAGACCCCACAACCCTACCGCAAATGTATAGAAGTACGTTTCCCAGGGGGACAAACATTGATCCTATATACCCTCAGTATGGGACTATATGGGGTTCGGTGACTTTTTTCAAAAATTTCACCGATTCGCACGGGGACACTTCCTATCATGTTCTAAATGACGAGACGAGTAAAACGAGACCTCACAACCCTACCGCAAATGTATAGAAGTACGTTTCCCAGGATGGTCCTATACCTCCCATACCCCATATAGGCATTTTCCCGTAATTTAGGATAAAGTCCGTATTCCGTATTTTTTCAGGAAAATTTTTACATACACCCACCCTGGAACTAGGGGAGATAACTCTATTGATAGACAAGCCCCGTTAAGCCCGGCGACCTATATACCCCTCATACCCCATATAGGCATTTTCCCAGGTTTTTCGATAAAGTCCGTTTTCCGTTTTTTTTTTTTCAGGAAAAATTTTACATGCACCCACCCCATTGCCTGAATGCCTCTTCACCTAGGCTTCACTTTGATACCTCACTCGACCCCATTGGACCATTAGTAGCTCCCCTAGCTCCAACACGGCTATTTGCATACCCTTGGGCCACCGCGCATGCGCAGAATGCCGCTATTTCAACCCCACACCCAGTCCATTAGATGCCCCTTCATGAATGCTTCACATTGATACCTCACTCGACCCCATCGGTCCACTAGAGGCTCCCCTAGCTCCAAAAAGGCTATTTTCATACCCTTCGGCCACCGCGCATGCGCAGAAGGCCGATATTTCAACCCCACACCCAACCCATTAGATGCCCCTTCATGAATGCTTCACATTGATACCTCACTCGACCCCATCGGTCCACTAGGGGCTCCCGTAGCTCCAACACGGCTATTTGCATACACTTGGGCCACCGCGCATGCGCAGAATGCCGCTATTTCAACCCCACACCCAGTCCATTAGATGCCCCTTCATGAATGCTTCACATTGATACCTCACTCGACCCCATCGGTCCACTAGGGGCTCCCCTAGCTCCAAAAAGGCTATTTTCATACCCTTCGGCCACCGCGCATTTTTTCTTCGCGGAAGCTTTTTCCCGAGACCGAATCACCGCCAGACATGACCGCATCACCGCGGATGAATACATGGAACTATTTTTGACCTGGAAAAATTGGAACTCTCCTGTGCTGGAGGTAGCTTTTTGGTCAATTTGAAATACTCGCTTCTGATTGGACGAGAGATCGTCAAGTGGGCGGGGCATCTCCAAAGGTCAGACGAATACTCGCTTCTGATTGGTCGAGAGCCCCACACTTGCCCCACAAATTCAACTCATTTGCATAAAAAAGAGGGAATTTGCACTTTTACTACTACTGGCATTATTATAGATACGAATATATTCTCTAGTGGAAAATGGAAAATGCCATTGCTGATACAGAGAGTAGGCCTATAGGCCTACAACGTCAACTGTAGTGACGGATTTTCCAGGGTTCTATGGCAATACAGGCGTCTAGTCCGTCATTCAATATTCGGTTGTTGTCCATTAAACAAATTTCGCGTCCATAATCCAAGGACCCAATTTAGATAACAGTGTTAGCACCAAATTCAAAGAAATACAATCATAGTTTACATAAACATAGGCTAGTTACCTGTAAGACAGAAGCAGTTAACGGTTTTCAATGATGCCGGCAAGACATAATGATGTTACAAAAATTGTTTTTGAAGTACATAGGTTCATACGGCCCCTACCTCCAGGTTAAGCGGAATTAAACACAAAACATAACGCCATAGATCTTACACGCTACGCTCGTATTTTGCTATCAGCATGCGATATGTATTCCCAAATTTGAGAAATTCGAATGTAGGCGCTTGATGTTATAGCCCTATTTCATATGTTTCTGCGATAATGTCCTTTGACGTTGATTAAAATCTCATATTTAACACAGGATCTAGCAAACGCTACTAGGCGATCTGTGTATGCGCCATATGCAGGTCCCAGTGAAACATTGCTATCCAAAAAGGGGTAGTTTACGATGTCGAAATTGTAATCATCTCTCTTGTCGTGAAATCGACGAGACAGAAGGCCTGTTTCATTTTTATAGAGGTATAGGTCTAAATATGATGTCCCGTTAGGGATATCTGTAGTTCCCTTCAAATCCAATGAGGATGGATATATCCTTCACTGTGTCATTTATATAGCGATTATCCACACGGAGAAGATCTTCTGTATATCATTCAGTGGATGAGAAGGAACGGGCTTTGAAATAATCCTTTTTTAAAAGCGTATGCCAGTTATAGGCCAGCCAAAAAAGATGCACAATTACTACCCAAGGGATATGCTATTGATATATAGTGTTGCCAAATTTCACATAGATATTATTGAGAAATTCAAGCAAATCTATAATCAACCATGAGACATCCCATGAATGATATCCCGTGTACATGTATGTTGTAGATCCAAAGAATGCTTCATGGCTTCTGAGATAAATATATCAGCGATCAGTTTTCTTGAACACCGATATTCTTAATGAACTAAGTAGGTCAGTAAGGTCCCGATGAAGGTATATGGATGGATATGGGAATATGTCTGTACGATATGTGTCCTTTCGCATCAAGCTCTACCCTAAGACATTTTTCAATATCCACATTCATTCGACGCTAGAGTTTTTAGAAATAGTGGCGCAATACCTTTCCCAAAATGCTTTTACCTCTTGAAGGGCCCTCGTCAACAGGGCTGAAAGAAGCTTGATGTTGCAGCTTCTAGAACCAGCCATAAATATAGCTTTGTATTTTTTTATGCGTTTTGGGAATCCAGTACACCTTTAGCATATGATCATGAGTGATAGGAAGACAAATACATCTTTCCTTCAAAAAGGTTTTGTGGTTGTAAAATAAATCTTCCAGAGTAAATGCGGTTTGGACTAAGTAGAGTAAATGCAGTTTGGACTAAGTAGAGTAAATGCAGTTTGGATTAAGTAGACGTATTGGATTATGTTGCACTTATGTTGTCTGTCGGGACTATGGCGAATTTACTCTGAATTTTTTATTTTTTTTGCCTGGGGAGGGGTGCTTTTCTCAATATGGTGGATTGGTTCAACCAAAATAACTATTTTGGCGAAGTCCAGCCAATCAGCGAGTACTGTAGGTTCAGTTTTTTCTCGCTTTCACCACCGAATAACGTATTGTTCCAGTGCATTCA
Source organism: Hanleya hanleyi (assembly GCA_036873755.1). NCBI lineage: Eukaryota > Metazoa > Mollusca > Polyplacophora > Lepidopleurida > Hanleyidae > Hanleya > Hanleya hanleyi. Next base: position 7,266 of record JAVTVY010005667.1, read on the forward strand.
GGACTATCGTCTTGTTGGCCTTCAGGTTTATTCTTCTCGGCTCTCTATATCCATGTCCCTTCATCAACAGTGTTCAGGTCATCACTAACTATATCAAAGTTACCAGTCACAATATATTTACATGGTGTATAGATAAAGTTCGACGATTCACAATCACAACTACACGTATAGCCTCCCGACTTGTATAAGTTCCAGGCAAACTTCTTGATGGCGTTAGAGTAATTGAATATTTTGGTGACTATGGATTTAGTATTCTTTTATATTCGGTTCTCATCTCATCCGGCGGAGAACAGAGAAATCTGATAAATTACAGGCTTCTGATACAGATGGTTACAAGTTGTTTTTGGACGATTTTTCAGTCAGAATTTTCGAATTTTTTATTTATGTTTTTTCGTCGCAGAAACTACGTGATAAATTAGTAAATAATAAGCTGATATGAAACAAAGGAGGTTTTACTCACTTGTCTATGCAAAAAAGCAAAAATGCTGAAGAAATCTGACGAAAATATCACATTTCTGGTAATCCAGGACCGCCAATTTGAATTTAGCCATGATCCTCTCCTCATGGGATCATGCAGAGATGACCCCAATATGATAATCTACAAAGTCACGGAGTCTCAGATCTCAATTATTTGTCGTCCTGGAGATAGGAGCAAAAAAACAACATGGGAGCGGAAAGTGCTCCCCCAGGCCAAGTAGGGTTAATACAGAATATCTCCGCGCGAAGGTCTACTTCTTTACGCGCAACTGCATGCTATTTGCTTTTATTGGACATCGCAGTACTGGGCTCTCCAAAGCAAGCATAGGAAACGACCCCTCTCGAGAAATCCTGACGACGCCCATGCTTATCCCAGTTTTTTTTTTTTTGGACGGCTTTGTAGGGAAGCGTATTAGTGCCAGTGTGAAAAAAAATTTCCGAGATTTATCTCCTAATTAGGACATAATATCTCCTAATTAGGAGAAAATTATCTCCTAATTAGGATTTATTATCTCCTAATTAGGAGATAATAAGTCCTAATTAGGAGATAATACATGTAAGTCCTAATTAGGAGATAATTTTCTCCTAATTAGGAGATAATAAGTCCTAATTAGGAGATAAATCTCGGAATTTTTTTTTCACACTGGCACTAATACGCTTCCGTAGAAAAGAGGAAATTTGTGAGCCAGTATTTTGTAATGGATTGTCACAAAACACAACGGGTTTTGCGAAATGAAAACGAAGACGCATATTCTATATACCGGGTACAGCATGCAGGAGTCTAGTCTCTCAGAAGTCATCATTGTGATAAAAACTGTTATGGCAAAATAGTGGGTATTTTCATACCTCTATCCCCATTAGAAATATCAGAAAATCCTTAATCCTTTGCAATGGACACCATCTGAATGCAGTTGCTGTTGAATGCTCATATTGTTCGAACACCTTCGTTATCCAGATAATGGGGGCACCACTCAAACCATGCTCTAGTAGGCTCAGCTGCACTGGTGGAATAGAGAACTATAAGTGCAGACGAGAAGCCTGTAAAATGCATTAATTTTTATTCCCGGGGCGCTTTGTAAATTTACGCATTAGTTGCTGGAGAATGATGCAGCTAATACACAATCCGATCCGGATAGATGCTTCAAACCCGCCCCTTGGTCGAAAATTTTTCTACTCTCTGGGATCTGCTTTCATTGGGACAAATAGACGTCCTTTTCATCAACCACCTCGCTGGGGGTCTAATAACACCCCAGCCACCAGTCAGATTTTTGGACCGGATTCGGGGCCTTCGCGCACATCGCCGGAAGTGACATCATATATAGTAAAATATATATTTACCGAAAATTTCGATTACTTTTCAAGTCTACATAATACCTCTGTTGACCTAGCGTTTAAAAGAATTATCTGGAGATAATTTTCCCTGTTTATCTGGACAGAGCATATGAAAAGTAGTTCGCTCATGTGTAACACTAAAGAAGTTGTTCGGCCGGATTCAAACTGAACCGTGCGTTGGTCGGTTTCTCCTAAACGTCATAGCAACGTAGTAAAGGTCAACTTCCGCTATTGGTGGCAGGGATGGTAATGGAGCCTGCGAAATGGAGCATGCGCTGTGGGGAGGTTGCCTTTTCATGTTACCTGTGGGAAAAGAGTATCTCAGTCCAAGAAAATTTAGTGCATCATCATAAGACTGACCATAGAACAGACTACAATTCTTCATTCGTGTGTGTTAGGAAAACCAGTCTTATTAAAAGATAACAAAAGAGCTACAATTACTCGCGGACTTAATCACCTTTTACAGATCTCAGTGGGCTCAAATGTCCATTTAGTATTTACGGCACACGGTTTTACGTCACTCTCCCTGACCCCGTAACTGTCATGGTTGAGCGTTCGGTGTCCTTTGATCCTTGTTACATTTAGATCATGAAGAGACACCCTACAGACCATCTTGACATTTTCAAGTTAAATACTACACTAACGTTCCGTCATTTACCTTGACTAATACTGAGTAGAGTAAACTGTTCAAATCGAGAAACGCACGTGATGTCATATAGCCAATCAAGATAGGAGCTTGCCAACACCGTGCAGCTAGGATTTTCTTTGATGTCTGCCCGTGTGATCTCCAAATATGGCAAGTGGTGGGTGTATTGATGTTAATTTGCTTCGAATAGCCAATCAAATTTGAATTTTAAAGAGGTCACACATTGCACTTCTCCTAATATGGACCACGGAATATTTATAGCGCTATGACATCACCAGACCATTCGGAACTCCCGAGCGGAAATCTACGAAGGGGACTGATTCTACGCTCGGGGGACGACAACATGAATTTCCTATGAATCTCCAGATGTGACGCGCCGGAACGGTTTAATACGCATGGCTCCGAAGCCCAATCACTCTCGCGGAAGCCTTAATCCCCGACCAGCAAATATTTCCCTGCGAGTCTCTGATTTACGTCAGATATTCTAAAAACTGTTTATTCTTTTCATTCGAAGCACGTTTCAATAGAAAACCATCAGTTTAAATGGTACACACGCCACGTATTGGCAAGATATAATTCCCGTGACGTCACTGACAGTTCCCTGACAGACCGAAACACACGTGACCACGCTCTAGTCCAATATGGCGTCAATGGCCTTCGAGGGACATCTCAAACCGGAGATCCCCGAGAAGTTGCGAATGATCACCAGACCTGTATTCTGATCAGATAATGTGTTACGTTCAGCCAAGGCAACACGTGTAGTGTTAGACTTGGATAAGCGAAGATGCCTACAGACTACCCTTCTTAACTCTTACGATCTTTCTACCAAAAATTGTTCCCATGTCGGTCGAACAGAATTTGCATCATGCCTCATCCCCCCTCCTACTCCTTCCTCTCTTGGCTCTAATGGACGAATGGTGATCATATGAAAAGGTACAATCAAAGCGTGACTGAGATATATCATTCTCTAGATAAGGAGAAAATATGAATCATATGGATTATATATACTGATCAGCGATACGGATTTGGTATTTTTGGAAAATCAGGATGTGTTGCCGGCATCATTAAAAACTGTTGGCCGCATCTCTATTGCAGGAAACTAGCCTATATTTATATAGATGATTGCTTTTTTTTAAGTTGGAGCTAATGCTGTTATATGAAAATGGTTTTTGGATTATGAACGCGAAAATTCTTTAATGGACGACAGCTGAATACTGAATGACGGACTACACGCTTGTATTTCATGTATTTTTGTTACTTCCTTTTGACGTTCGCCTCACATTTCGATGGTGACAAATTCAGACATTTGACAGGATGTTCAAGAATATTTTATGTTTCAGGGTTCCAGTGGGCGATGATAAACCGTTTCGATTTTTTTATCGTGACTGTTCTACAGACAAGATTTCGAACGCATTCCAAACAAAAGAAAAGTAAGCTCAGAATGCGCTTTAGGTTTCCTTTTTGATTTCTGTTCAGGTTAACCACTAGTTTTAACCATCATTCTGAGAAGAGTGTGTTAACGTCAGACATGTATTTGGCATATGGCTCGAAGAACAATTGGTGTAGACGAAGATGTTGTTCATTGACAGCTTCTACCCTATTGATCATGTTCACTTACTGCAATACTTCGTATCGAAGATTAGTGTCTGTGGAACCTCGCTCTGATAACAAAGATGTCATTCATCATAAAAATACTGAAAGTACTGTAAGCCATGTTTATTATCAAAGGACTAATTATGGCATAGAGTATCGGTAAACAACGCTGAGCTACAACAGCTTCATCTGCTGCAGCTTACGGACAATTCAAGTCATGCTTCTCTATACTTTGTCCATCGCCATTGAGCTTATTATGCTTGGGCGGAGGTGGTTATATGTCAAGCTTGCACTGCTGTTCATTCAGTTAATCTATTTCATGATATAAAAAAAGTATAAAAATATATATATTGTATGCAGGTACACATACCGAACCATATTTTCTCAAGACATCAATTTGATTGCATCTCCAAGAATCACATTACTTCAAGAAAATAATGCACCTCCAGGTTGAATAGCATATTAGCGCACGTTGATGAACAATTCCATTTTTGACCCAAATTGATCTACTAAGGAGGAGAAAATCGGGCCTAGATATTTTGTGTCGCACAGGTTGATCTCATTCCCCGTGGTTCCCTCTTCGAAAAGTATGAATGGCTCCTTAATGCGATTTTCATTCAAAAATAATCATTTAAGTTTGATTATAAATAATATTGACAATGTAAAATACCACTCATGTCAGACAGTACCATGAAGTAGGCCTACTGTCATGTACTTTTGTAATACCAGAAACAAATAAACGTGTTACTGGTTATACCCATCTTGTCCCATACACTTGCATATTATCTTTTCTTCATCAAAATCTCTGTCGGTGAAGGGCTGAACGGCCACATATTTGTTCCCTGTCAGATCTCGAATGTGAGACCGGTGCTCCACAATCGATCATCTTCAAATGAACAATTTTATGTACAAAAAAATGCAACTGAAATTCAATCCAAAGCAATTTTATGCTGGTATGCTCGAGCTGAATTAAAATATAAACTGACGAAACATCTGTCCGGCTTTTTGAGCAATTGGATTTTTACCCCTCAGCCTATAAGGCTGCGCGGTCTTGTCGTCGGCATGTACGTCAGGTCGTCGGGTCGTCAGTCGTCAACAATTCTGGTGACCGGTCTAGAAGCCAAACCGTTGCTTCTAGAGACCTCAAATTTGGTATGCAGGATTGTTTGGTGGTCAACCACAAGTCTATTAAATTTGGGTACTTTGTAATGAATTTTGTGGTTTCCTTGGCAACGTCACGGAAAATTTCCACATGACGATGTGAACGCGATAAAAGCCTAAATTCCTCAACAATTCTTTTGACCGGTCAAGAAGCTAACCCCTTGCTTCTAGAGACTTCAAATTTGTTATGCAGGATTTCTGGGTGGTCAACCACAAGCCTATTATATCTGGGTGTGCATTTTGCGGTTTCCATGGCACGGAAAATTTCCACATGAAAATGTGAACGCGATAAAAGCCTAACTGTTGGCGATAGAGATTTCATATTAGTAGTAGTGTCCCGTTAAATTGAGTCCTATTTCACCCGGATGTAAAAATGACGTCACTTCCGGTTTGGGTGAATGAGGCGTGACCTTTGTACATGTCTGGTCTTGTCTGTGTCTTTTGATGTACTGGGGTTTTTCCCCACAATGGCGGCTAATGGCGGCTAATCCGCCATTGTTGGAAAATGGCGGCTAATGGCGGAAGGTGACCGCCATTGTTGGAAAATGGCGGCTAATGGCGGAAGGTGACCGCCATTGTCCGCCATTGTGGGAAAATGGCGGATACGTTGACCGGAAAGACCCGAAGGTGACCGCCATTGTGGGAAAATGGCGAATACGTTGACAGGAGCTAGCGGAGCCACTAATGGTCCAATGGGGTCATATGAGGTATCAATGTGAAGCATTCGTGAAAGGGCATCTGATGGGCTGGGTGTGGGATTGAAATATCGGCATTCTGGGCATGCGCGGTGGCCAAAGGGTATGAAAATAGACGTTTTGGAGCTAGGGGAGCCCCTAATGGTCCAATGGGGTCATATGAGGTATCAATGTGAAGCATTCGTGAAGGGGCATCTGACTGGACTAGCGGCTCGGGCGTTGTCACCATTCTGCGCATGCGCAGACAGGGAATTGTGGGGAAAGGGTATGGAAATAGACGTTTTGGGATCTAGGGGAGTCCCTAATGGGCCGATGGAGTTGTATGAGGTATCAATGTGAAGCCTATGTGAAGGGGCATCCAGTCATGGGTGGGTGCATGTAAATTTTTTCCTGAAAAAAAAACGGAACACGGACTTTATCGAAAAATCCGGGAAAATGCCTATATGGGGTATGGGGGTATATAGGTCGCGGGGCTTAACGGGGCTTGCCTGTCAATAGAGTTATCTCCCCCTAGTTCCAGGGTGGGTGTATGTAAAAATTTTCCTGAAAAAATACGGAACACGGACTTTATCCTAAATTACGGAAAATGCCTATATGGGGTATGGGGGTATAGGACCATCCTGGGAAACCTACTTCTCGACATTTGCGGTATAGGTTGTGGGGTCTCGTTTTCTTAGTCTCGTCAAGACAAACATGATAGGAAGTGTCGCGGAGCGAATCGTTGAAATTTTTGGAAAAAGTTCAGGGAGATCCATATAGTCCCATACTAGGGGTATAGGACCAATGTTTGCCCCACTGGGAAACCTACTTCTAGACATTTGCGGTATGGTTGTTTGGATTTGTTTTCTTAGTCTCGTCAAGACAAACCTGATAGGAAGTGTCCCGGCACGAAACGGTGAAATTTTTGAAAAAGTACCATATAGCCCCATATAGACCCATATATGGAGTATGGGGATATAGGTCCAATGTTTGTCCCACTGGGAAACCTACTTCTATACATTTGCGGTATGGTTGTTTGGATTTGTTTTCTTAGTCTCGTCAAGACAAACATGATAGGAAGTGTCCCGGCACGAAACGGTGAAATTTTTGAAAAAAGTCACTGAGGCCTGGGTAGGCCCATAGGCCTATACTGCATGGCTATGGGTGTATAGGTCCATACGGGGTGGACGTTTTGGGAGCTAGGGGGGCCACTAATGGTCCGATGGGGTCGAGTGAGGTATCAATGTGAAGCTCTTATGCAGGAGCACTTGACTACACTAATGGTTCGTACGTTGTCAATATTCTGCGCATGCGCAGCCTGGCCGTATTATAGAAAGCAGGCATTTTTGGGGATGTGTGTGGGTGTGTTTGGGTTAGAGATGGGCTATTCACGGTTCGAATGGGTCGTGTGAGGTATCAATGTGAAGCCTATGTGAGGGGGCATCTGATGGCGTGGATGTGGGGTAGAAATAGGGTCATTCTGCGCATGCGCAGCCTGGCCGTAGTATAGAAAGCAGGCATTTTTGGGGGTGTGTGTGGGTGTGTTTGGGTTAGAGATGGGCTATTCACGGTTCGAATGGGTCTTGTGAGGTATCAATGTGAAGCCTATGTAATGGAGCATCTGATGGCGTGGATGTGGGGTAGAAATAGGGTCATTCTGCGCATGCGCGGTAGCCAAAGGGTATGGAAATAGACGTTTTTGTGGTCTATGTGGGCCCCTCATGGGCCTATTGTGTCGAGTGAGGTATCAATGTGAATCATAGGTGGGGGAGCATCCACCTGGACTAACATTCACGTGGTCTGGTGGGTCTGCGCAAGTGTGTGACGTTACTTCCGGTTTTTCAGAATGCTCAAACACTACCTCCAGCTCTCATGCAGGAGCACTTGACTACTCTAATGGTTCGTACGTTGTCAATATTCTGCGCATGCGCAGCCTGGCCGTAGTATAGAAAGCAGGCATTTTTGGGGATGTGTGTGGGTGTGTTTGGGTTAGAGATGGGCTATTCACGGTTCGAATGGGTCTTGTGAGGTATCAATGTGAAGCCTATGTAATGGAGCATCTGATGGCGTGGATGTGGTGTAGAAATAGGGTCATTCTGCGCATGCGCGGTAGCCAAAGGGTATGGAAATAGACGTTTTTGTGGTCTATGTGGGCCCCTCATGGGCCTATTGTGTCGAGTGAGGTATCAATGTGAATCATAGGTGGAGGAGCATCCACCTGGACTAACATTCACGTGGTCTGGTGGGTCTGCGCAAGTGTGTGACGTCACTTCCGGTTTTTCAGAATGCTCAAACACTACCTCCAACTTTCCCGGCCCGGCCCGGCTCGCCCCGGCCGCAGCGCGCGCGCGCGCGCGGGGGTGATCTGATGCAGCAGCGCGCGCGCGCGTCATCACCGGCAGTGCGCGGATGAATGTCGGGTCAAAAGGTCAAAGGTCACATCCAGGTCAAACGGTCCAAGGTCTCCCTTTCGGCAAGGTTCGGAGGAGACAATGTTGCGGCATCGATAGTCAGAGCTTGAACCCCAAAAGGGGATTGTAAATTAACCTGGGAAGGATGGGCAGTTCCATTTGGACCAATCAGCGGTCGAGAAAAAGAGCCATTGAGCTATCAATAAAAGAACCAATGGACGGGTACTAGGTACACGTCTGCGCCTACTTCCGGGTACTGGGATGCTTTCGCCTACGTCCGCGCCTACATCCGGGTTCTTGTACACTCGGTAATGTTTTCTGGACATGGATAGGTTACCTTTGGCTCCATTCTAGGCCACTGATTGGCTAATACGGTGTTCAAAGCCAGTTTCATTCATTATGCTCATATAGAAAACACACAAGACAGGGTTTCTTGGTGAGATCTCATTTTGTTTTTTATTCAGTGAACAACAACAACGTGAGAACAACCACGTGAAAACTGAAGCCCAGAACAAGGGGCTTGTACATTGAAAGAACTGAAGCCCAGAACAGGGGGCTTGTAAACTTAAGCCCAGAACAGGGGGCTTGTGTACATTGAAAGAACTTAAGCCCAGAACGGGGCTTGTACATTGAAATGATGGGCGGCCCAGTCATATACGAGTACATCGAGGTCCTCGGCCTTGGGGTACTCGTCAAACATCTGTACGATGGTAGATAAGGGTCTTCCCCGGCATCGATGGTACAGGTAAAACAAGCAATATTGTCCGCACACGCTACCGGTCAGGCTTTACAACGTTTGACTGTTCCAACACCACGTCTCTGTGCCTTGATCCATGAACTCTGTTAAATCGGGGTGGAGGGGTGGCAGGCCGTACGGGTCAAAGTATTCGCCCTGCTGTTCTGTCAAGTACACGCCCACCCAATGTTCACCGGACCGATCCATCGGGTCCGTGTTGAGAACGTATGCAGCAGGATACATACGGTCTAATGGGAACACATCTCGGGCGAACACCCCTTGAAACACCATACGTGTCTCTGGGTCATTCTCCAACACGGTGGTTATCTGGTCTGTATCCATGTTAGGTGGAGAAGTCACACAGGACGTTGCGCGCCTTGTCCACTTGAATGATGTTGTCAAACTCGGCGTAGCAGATCACATTGACAGTGCTCCGGAGGGCTCGTGCAAAGTGGATTTCCAACCGTAAATTGCCGTGCTTGGCGAGGGCCAGCTGATGGTCGTTCTCTAAGGTGGGGGTCAAATCGAAACAGAACAACGTGTATCCTTTCCCGTACTCCTCCCGACTGATCATATTCCCTTCGTCCTGGTTGATTTGACCGGTGGCTGTAAACAGGCTCTGATAGGCTCGAATGAAATTCGTGCGCCCAAAGTTCGGTGTTAAGGCCGTGGCTGGGACCTGTTGTCCATCCACATGCAGGGCCACAAAATTGATGCCGAAATGTTTAAAGTCAAATGGGTTCTCTGGGTAGGCTCCGCTGAAACTGGTATTTTCCACACAGGCCAGGATCAATCGCTTGGGTAGTTCCCCCAGGAACAGGTTTTCTTTGTTGGCGCTCATATTTCCAGTAGACACAGAGAACACTTTGGTTTGCACACATCGGATAGGGTACTGGGCTGGTTTTATTTCCAAGGCTTTGAGGTGTCCCAATTGAACGGCTGGATTCGGTTTCACTTTTCGGACATACAGGACTGCGTCTTGGATGACAATCTTATAGTCAGCTGCATGCCCCGCTACGTTAGTGGCCATCAAGGCGAAGGTCGGAGGCGCCCGTATCAGTCGGATTTTGATGGGGATCTTGTTCAACAGGTAGCGGTCTTGCATGAACATGTCTGCGTGCAGTCGACCCATGAGATCCACCGAGACGCCGTTCGCGGTCAAAGCCTTCCGTTTGCTATATCCCGTATTGCCGTTCTCTGCGCCCATGTGCTCGGCTTTGTCCTGGTAGAATAAAGCGGCTGTCAGTTGAGATTTTTTAGCCTTTCGCCCATGCGACAACAGCGTCTCGATGTAGGCTCGATAGGGGTACGTGTTGGTCGAGTCACTGATGAGTTTGTCGCTGAGAAATATATCCACCTGTTGAAACATCGAGTGCAGCCAGAGATTCGTCGGGCCCATCGTTGCTTGGTCCACGATTCTGGAGTCATCTCCATTGACGATCTTGGCTTTCACATACAAGTATGTATCGGCTAAATCCACATAGGCCGTATCCGCATTACTGATGGTGAACTCGATGGGCCCTGTTGCGTTGATGCTGGAGAGCGGGAGATGCTCCACCCATAATCCTTGTTCGGCACTGGTCTGTGTGGGTGGGACGGTCCACAAATCAAATTCACTGTTGGTGGAGGGGCAGGACTCTGCGTGGATCAAGGACATGTTTTAAGAAAAGATATCTTGGGTCTTCGATGTGCGTCGTCGCTGGGTCGGTCGTCGACTGGTGCGTGGTCTCGGTGGTGCAGGTCTTTTATTCCCTACGGTGCGTTGTGCTTTGGCGACCAAGACGCCTCCTGCTTCTTTGGCCCGCCGTTTCAAGGCTTCTTTGGGTGCCGTACCCCCAAGACATCACCGGCGACTTGCAGTCCACTGCGTACCGCTTGTTTGCCGATTGCTTTCACCCCACGCGTCACCAAGGGCAGGAACGTTTTGACGATGCTTCCGAGTATGTTCCCCAGTCCATGTCCTCGTTGCATGCGTGCACCACTAAAGACCGGAAGGCCACCGCCGGCCTGTTGGGCATAATAGTCCATATAGCTGCGTGCATCGCACTCGTAAGGCACCTTCATTATACAAAGTGGGGAGCACGTGCTTGTCGAAAATGAAGTGTCAGCACCACTTTCCCGCGTTCGAATGCCACCAGTCGTCCCGTGTCATCTCTTATATCCACCGTGATCGTGTTGATGTGGGTTTGTCGTACGGGTAGGTAGAGCATGTGAGTGAAACTGTGGGTGACTTGATCTCCATACAACTTTTTAATGGGCACCACCCGTAACAGAGGTGTGTTGATATCGCCCACGATGTGGTTGTCCACCACGTCCGAGTAGACGTAGAGTCCGTACATACCCGACTTCATATCCATCGGGATCTCGCCTTGGTGGGCGGTGGGACCAGCGAACGTCCGCAGATCGAAACCCAGCATTTGCTGTAGGATAGGACTCAGTACGACACTCGCGTTGGCGGTGACGATAAGCTGTCCCTTGTCGTTGTGTGCGTTATAATCGAAGTCCACGTGATTCTTGAAGGGATAGTCTTTGATGGGTCTTGAAGTATTCGTGACCTCCCGTAGAGCCTTATAATGCAACAGTCTTGACAGCCCACCCATGAACTCCTTGGGAGTATCGTATTGGCCTTCGGAGAGGGTGAGTCGGGTGTCTTTTCCTTCGTATGTCACCTCGTACCACACTTCATTGGCTCGCACGTTGTACTACGAGTAAGGGTATTGGATATCCACGAGGCCACATTCCCACCGCCCAGGTAAATGCAACGGTTGCGGTAACTGGGTCACGTACTTGGCCAAGGTGTTGTCGGGAAACACATCCAGCGAACTGTTACTGGGTAGGGTGAGGTAAAACATGGCGACTGAGCTGTCCTGCTGCTGCTGTTTGTTTTAATAGGTGTTCCAGGCCTTGGGCGGTTGTGTCCGGCGTCGTATTCGTCGCGTTGACTTGCTACGTGTCACGGCTTTGGAGATGCGGGGTCTCCTGATCAAGGATGGTTTTTTAAAGGTCTGAAAAGAAGGTGCCCGTTGTTGTGGTGGTGTTTTGGGGGGTGACTCCGGTTCCCATTCGGATTCCCAAGAAGGTAGTGGGCCACTCGGCGATTGCTGGGTTCGCTGCATAAAGGCCCAGCGGTGGGGTTCCCCACCAATTCCTGTGGTACATGCATGTCTTTCAAGCCTTGAGCGAAGACCTCCCATCCTCGAGGATCCGTGTGCGACCTGCGTTGACGCATCAGGTCATTCACTAAATCCGTCATGTGGGTCCCGGGAACCACCTCATTCTGTACCATTAGTTCGCCTTTATCATTCCAAGTCATGTTAGGATTCTGTTTCATCCGTTGTAATACCAGGCCAGCTTGTTTCTTGAACGATGCAGGTACACTCTTCAGCACTTCGTCTTCCACCCACTGTGGGGCTGTGGGTGATACCCCTGGTAATGGCGGCTGTTGGAGCGGTGCTGAGGTCGGCGGTGTGTCACGTGGTGGTGGTGGTGGTGGTGGTGGGGTAGAGAGGGTTTTGTATTGGTCCATGAACGTCATGTACCGTTGAAGCGTCTCATTGTACCGTTGTACTTTCTCACTGTCGCTTAACCCCGGTCTCTGTAAGATCTGTTGCATCTCTCCATCGAGGGTGTTTATGGTCTTCACCGTAGGTGGGACAGGGTAGGGCGATTGGAGGTTTTGAAGGAATCGTGGTTCGACGAGGACAATTTTTTTCGTGTGGTTCATTGTCGGCCGAAGAGTGCACCCAATACTGGACCCAACACGGAAGCGGCCAACGGTGCTAAGATGGCCCCGAGAAAGCCGCCTTTCTGTAACACCTTTTTCTTTTGTGTTTGAGGGACCCGCTTCTGGACTAGGGTTCGGAGACCTGTCTTATGCTCGGCCAACTTGGTCTTCTGAGCCGGAGTCAGTGGTACGTTGCCTTTTAACAGGTTGTACCCGATCTCGCACAGACAGCGTACAAGGTCAGGGTCCGCACCGCGTACAATGGTTCGGACCAACTCGGGTGGGGCCGTCTTCAATACACGGAGCGTCGGGGCGTGCTTCCGTACTCGCGCAGACATCATGTACAACTAATGCCAGAACCCACAACTCTGCCCTTTTTATCCACCTCAGAGACAAAGTCAACCATGCTGTGGTATTCATTCTTTTTATTATCTCCATCATCAAACACACACACTCCAGCTGGGGGCGCCACTGTGGGTGTGTTTACATTATTTTTGCAAGTACACGTGGTGGGCCTCTCCTGGAAAGATGCCGGTGTAGCAATAATGGTTGTCCCGCAGTATTGGTTGTCCGAAGGACAACCTGTACCTGGCAGTGGTTGTCCTGACTGAAACTGGGTGTCCCCCGGGGGGACACCCAGTTTCAGGTACCAGTTGTCCACTCGATACATATTACTCTTGTACATGTTGTAATGCATTATATATTATATTTGCGCCCGGACAACTATTCATGGGGGACAGCCTCTCTTATTACAACAGTGGCAATATTAGCTGTCCCCCATGACCAGCTGTCCATCGTATTATCAGATAAACTAGGTCACGGTATAAAGGTGACAAATTTTCAGTGGCTTGGCAGCTGTCCCAAGTAGTGCAGGGGAAAGAGGCGCGGTAATATGGATGAGCTGGTTCAAGTAAGTTGTGGGTTCGAATCCCATCCGCGTCACATTATTTTTTTTATTATGATACATTATCATATTTTCCATGCTAATTTTTTCACGGATCATTTGTGGGTTAATGACGCCAGGTGGACATTATATTTTGAGGCAAAAGTTTTGTTACATATATTTTAATGTTCCTATTACTTAGTTCTATTTTGCAAATATATTTGACGTATTATTCGTCAGTTTCTTCCTATCACAATCAACAGTGCTTTTGTTGAACTGATGTACACTTTATATACAACAACATATTTCGCTATCAAAGTAATCCACGTAGGCCTGCATAATAAGATGGAGGCAAACTAACACAATTCTAATTTTGAGAAAGACACTGTATGTACAGAAGTTGCGGCATTTCGTATTGCAATGTGCTTGTTTCAGGTAAATCCGAGGGTGTTGAATCCGAATCCGCTTGTTCTCAGATTAATTTTACATACTGAAACATCAGAACTGCTAATTAACCGTAATGACCAAGTCACTTGAGCATTTGGTGTCAATCTCTGCCGGGTAGGAAGGCCGTCTTCCCCCACCCCCCCCCCCCCCCCCTCTCCCGCCTCCTTATATCATATCTTCCTAGCCTGTGCGAAACGACAATTTCTGCCAGAAATATTTAGCGTTTCAGAACGAAATCGTTAACGATGACTTGTTTAGTATACTGCCCCCCCCCCCACCATTCCCTCCCCCCATACCCCAATTATCCTGAATATCGATATGTTTAACATTTCCGTTAGGGGGTGAAACTTGACAGGATGATGTAATACAATTAACAATGGTCACTCTAATGGCCTCACGGTGAAGTCATCTTCCCTGAAAGTAGTTTTAAATCTATTTTAGCCAATTTTCATTATAAATATTTTTCGTACTCCTTTAGCTAGGGGATGAATACTGTGTGATGACGCCACAGTGACGTCATTATTAAAAACGGCATTTTTGTGTTTCATTTCTTCGCAAACACTGCATGATAAATTAGTAAATCAAATAGTTTCAATCCACTTTTCCATGCAGTAAAGCAAACGTTTTTAAGAAAACCAACATACCCACATGGATTCCATTTTGAATTTAACCATTATTCTCTGCACATAGACTCAAAAAGACCCCAATATGATAAGCTACAAAGCTACGGAGTGTCAGCTCTCAAGTATTTATCGTTCCGGATAGAGGATAAAAAGCTTGGTACGAAGGACCCGATGTCCTTCCCCCCCCCCCAAAAAACGGCCTTGTAGGGTTAACCCCACCGCATGGCATCACGACACAAGAATTTATGCGGGAAAATTGCATGAACTCAAATTGGAAAAATCTGATCGGAAAATTCGGCCCAAAAATTCAGATGCGAATTTGTGAATTTGAGTGTGAATCTGATTACGTCATTGTGACGTAATCAAAGAGACTGTTTCATATATAGTGTACGTGCTTTCATCTCCTAAGCATACGGGGTATTAAAACTATTTATACGGGTGAGTACGAAGAGAAGAAGAGAGCTATATTCCCATAAAATTGTGCATTGTGCACGTATTCCTAAAAGAGCATGAAAGTAATTTATTTTGCCAAAACTAATTATTCTCTATCATATGAATTAGTTTTTGATATAAAATATCGGAAAATAAAAAAAATCAGTCCAAAAAAAGAAGAAGCGAAAAATGACTTCCGAAAAGATGACGTCACTGTGACGTCATGATGGCGACCATCTTGACTTGTTTAGCATTTCATCATAGAGTTTGACACAAATATTTTCAAATAAACTATAAAATAGTTTCAGCCCTCTACCCAAGATATAACGAAAATAGATGGGGCGTTGAAATTCCCCCACCCTCCATCCTCAGGCGGGGACAACCTCCAAATCACCCAGATCCGTTAGGGTTAAAACAGTCTATCTATCGGCTACGCATACTATCATTGCCTTATTGAACCGAATTGCATGCTGAGGCCTGATACTGGACAACTATTCCCAGGTGACGGACAACCCTTAATACGACTTAGTTATAATCGCGATAAAACCTGGACAACCACTTCTATCTTCGGACAACGTATCCCCGGGTGTAATTGTCCATGGACAACCTATGATAGTATCAGTTGTCCCGAGACAACTCACAACAGTACATGTTGTCCATGGACAGCCTGTCTCAGTAATGGCTGTCCGACGGACAACCACTAACCAAGACAACGTTCACCTTCAAACCGGTCCGTAGTCGAAGGTGGTCGGGGGTGGCTTGCTTGAGGTCGAAGAGCATATACCCGTGCTGAGGGGTTGTCGCATCTTTGAAGGCTTCCAACGCAAACGGTGTGCGACCGGGATACATCTGTCTCGCCAGGTGCAGCAGTTGAATGGTATCTCTCGGGTTTTTGAAGACCACCAGGTAGTGGGCATTTAAGCTGATGTTCCGATGTTCTTTGTTTTTACTGAACAGATTCTGCACAATGTAGATGATGCTGAGCCGTCGATGGTGGCTGCCTCTGGTAAAGAGTTGGGTGACCCGCGCATCCGTCTCCGCCATGAGGTCATCCAGAACCACCAAGGTGTCGGGTTCCAAATCGGCCAGGTTAGGTAGGCCTTCCACGAACGTGATGTGGGGCATTGCTGCATACGCTGCCTGCCATTCTCCGTAACACCACACGACTCGGGCAATGGGTGGAGTGATCATGCTGTCGGCGTGTTGAAGGAGCTTCCGAACGAAGTGCGTTTTGCCGGAGCCCGTCGGCACTGCGATGACGCAAGTGAAGGGATGCTGCCACCGAGGGTCCATGGTTTGAGGTGTATCCGCTGTCGTGGTAACCCGCTCTTGTAAATTTCGTACGAGTGAACTGGAGTGGTGGGTACAACGTCGGTCGTCGTTGTCTGTTCACTGCGAGTGATGATGGTGGTGGTGGGTACAACGTCGGTCGTCGTTGTCTGTTCACTGTGAGGGATGAAATCCGGTGGGTCTTCAGACGTAGTGGGTGTACTTGGAGTAGATGTGGAGCTTGGTGTGGAGCTCGACGTGGCTTGTACACGGGGTGTGGTGGTGACTGGGCTCGATACGGGGTTGACTGGTGCTATCTGTAGACTGGTTTCACTGATGGCTGGTGTTCTCAGTTGGTTACGTAGCGTGCTGACATAGGCTACGTCGTAAACACACCTCCGTACAACACACTCAGCAGGGTTAGCAGTATCACCACAAAGCCCACTTGCGCTTTGCGCGTTTTGGGAGACGCTGTGTTCAGAGGCAGCTGCTGTTTGTCCATAGCACTGTGGTCGAACGTGGAATGAAGGATGACGGCAGTGGTGTCTGGCTTTATAGTCGTTTCACCTGGCTGGCAGCGACCCAGGAATTGAAGGAACTGGGCCAGCCTTGCCATTTGACGAAATGAAACAGTTTGCCACGCCGACGTTCCGTTTTCAAAATCTGCTCCACCGTGTAGTAGTCTTGCTGTGTTTTTACGACAGGCTGTAATTCCGTCTCGTAAACGTCCCTAGCAACGGTTCCCCTTGAAGATCTTCCAGTTCATAGACTCGCTGCTGTCGGGGTAGGCGCCGTTTAATCAGGAAGTGCTCATCGCTCCAGTTGGACAAGTAACTTTTCTCAAATTGACCTTTGACTTTACTGATCCGTACAGGGTGCCCGACCTTGAACACCGCCTTCGTCGTTCGCTGCGATTGCCTGGGGTACAAGACACGCCGGACTTGGGCTTCATTGCATTGGGTCACGGTAACGGGGGCTCTCTCTATACTCCGGTGATAGGTTCGATTGTAACCACTCACAAGTTTCGGGAGAACATCGATGTACCGCCTTGTATTCTTATAGGTGAAATATTTATACATGCGGCCTTTGAATGTCCTGTTGAACCTTTCCACCACGGAAGACTCGGTCTCGTTGTACGTATGGAAGAAAAACACCTTCTGGGCTTTCAGAAACTGTTGGAACGGTCTGTTGAGGAATTCCGTGCCTTCGTCGGTTTGCAACGCCGCTAGGAGATTCGCCCCCGTTTTCGTCCGGATGGGTACCACCCACGCATACTTGGATAGGATATCGATGCACGTCAAGATATACCGATTCCCATCGTTGTGTTTGGCAAAGGCGCTCATATCAACCAAATCCGCTTGCCACTGGGCATCTATTCCTCCCACGATGACCCGGTTCCGTAGAAAATGGCGACGGACAGATCGATGTAAGGTATAGGTGTCTTGTTTTCTTAACCAATCTCGGACTTGGGCACGTTGTATCCCCTGGGGTTTGGCCGCCCGATAGAGAGCCGACAATGCACTATAGGCCGCCGGACTGTCGGGACTGTAGTATAAGTTATCCAACACCTTCTCCCAGCGCTTCATGGTGACAAATGATGATGGACCCTGGCTCTATCGTTTATTTATAACGGGTATACCTTGGGCCGCAGTTTCTTTCTGATTTTCTTCGTTGGCTTCCACAGTGTCCATGGTAAATGACCAGTCCAACTCGTCTGATGAGCGCTTGATAAGCACTTGATCCACATCTACTACGGCATCTTCCCATGCAGACCATAGATCAAGGTGAAGGGTAAAATGCACTGTACCCCCATCTAGCCGAGCCAATTGAGCAAAGAAAGGGCCGCGTCGGATGTACACATCGTGACACAAGTGAATGAGGTCGCCGTCCAGTTCACCAGACAACACCCGTTTGAATTTGGTCCAGCCCTTCCGGGACAGACGAATGTGGGCCGGGCACGGTTGTGTAGGGTCCGCATCACAGATGTCTCCCACCTCCTCCATGATATCGACCTTATCCGCATACACGTGCAGGAAAACCTCGGGGGTCAAGCTGAGATACGCCCGTATTATATGCTCCGTCATGGTCAGTACGTGAATAGTACCAGATTTGACTGTCTCTCGTATTTATAGGGAGAACCCCGTGAGATCAAAGGATCGGGTGGTCAAAGTCTAGCCGGGTAATCAATGACATCGTCGTCTGGTTCATGGCTAGACATTTGTTCATTGGGTTCTGCCGCTGCTTCTCTCAGGGCACGAGCCCACTCCAACTCGTCTGATGACCGCTCGTCCGGTGTAAACAGCTGGTCCACGACAGGCACCACTTTCTCGAAGGCTGTCCACAGATCGGGGTCTAGGGTGAAGCCTCGCGTAGGGTCTTGGTAGCGGCCCAGGCGTGGGAAGAAGGGTCCACGGTGTACGTAGATGGCATTGTCTATGTGGATGAGGTGTCCGTTGAGCTCGCCGCTCAACACCCGTTTAAATTTGGTCCAGCCGTCACGGTGTAGCGTAACCGTATTCGATACGGTCTCAGCGCGCGACCAGCAAACATCTCCACGGTCTTCCACGAGGGTGACTCTATCTTCATAGACGTGTAACCCCACCCGGGGTGTAAGGGGAAGGATGGCTCGTAGGACTGGTGACATGCTTGATCCAATGACGAACGGTGAATGACACACACTCTGTCTGACCCTCGTATTTATGGTGAGGTCCCACTGTCAATACCACAGCGCCAGGGTCAATAGGGCACAGACTATTGTGAGGCCAACCAGCCATCGCTGGTTCCGGCGTGAGCGCTCGTGGTCCATAGCCCGAGCATCAAGGATGGCTGTCATAGTCCAGTAGTGGTGAGTGATGGCACACCTCTCCATCGAGTGCACTCTGTCGAGGACCGCTTCTGTGAACTCGTCCAGGATCTGGCGTCGCCCCTCGTTGTCGTCGCCATCTGCAAACATGGACCGGACCACTGCTCGGTAACCCGTGAGTGAATTAACCACGGTGGCGTGCTGTAAAATGCGAGTCGCATAGGATCCAGAGGGACGTGTTTTATAGACCATGTCAAACATGCGCGCCTAGATGTAGGTCTACGGGTGTAGTCCGTGATACGTACTATTCTGATTGGTTATGTGGCTCCTATAGAGATAGTACCTTATCGACAATGGGGAATACTTGTTCCAAAGCCGTCCATAGATCGGGGTCCAGGGTAAAACCACCGTCGTTCAGACAGAGGAGTCGAGCGAAAAAGGGACCGCAGAAAATGTAGACGTCGTCACACAGGTGAATGCTATCACCGTGCAGGTCACCCAGCAACACCCGTTTCAAGGTAGTCCATCCTTCCGGTGACAAAGAGACGTGCGCTTTGGGTTCAGACGTACACCAACACCTAAGTCCGCTATCGATGAGGTCCACTCGTTTGGGGTACAACAATAGGGTGCAGCCAGGTGTAAGCCTCCGGGTAGTCACAGTCCCTCCTTTCACCTCGGGGTGCAGTAAGTCATCCACCTCGGGGAGTACATCTTTCAGTGCCATCCATAAGGTTGGACAGAGTGTGATATAGGTACCTCCACTCTGTTCCAACCGGGGAAAAAGGGAATTCTCTCCAGCAGTGCGTGTGTGCACGCCGACTTCCACGTGCATGAAATCCCTTTCGGGGTCTTTTCCCTGTAACAATCGTGTCAATAGAGTCCAGCCTGATAGCGATAACAAAACCTTCACCTTCTGCGGTGCGTCTTGGACCAGCTCCAGGTGATCGTCATTGACGATGAGGTAGACGTCGGACGTCAGTTGGAATAACGCAAGCTCTGTTCCGCTCGCTGCCATGGTGGGGAATGAAAAGCGAACGGTTAGAGAGGTGGCTTTATAGTGTACCTGTTGGGTAGGGTTTTATACACCGTGCGTGGCACTTGTTATACTCGCTTGCGCCATAAGGCCAATAAGGTTAGAAATGCGCTTTTTTCTACTACGCCCTGTGACGGCCCTTCGTGAATGGGCGTAACCTGTGAACATCATAGAAATGCATGTACTAACCTGTCTGTGGGGTTTTTCCACAATGTCGTTCACCTTCGTGTCTTTTCGGGTACGTCCATACAGGGTCCAGTTTTCGACACTAGATGACCACATTCCGACAAAATGGCCAGTTTTCGACACCGGACGTGCCGCCATCTTGAACCAGAAGGCGGACGCCGCCATCCATAATGACCCATAATGTACCGGGTCAAAATACTCGCTTCTGATTGGCTGAGAACACTCCTGCGCACACCTCCTCATGACCTCCACCATAAACCGGAAGTGACGTCATTACATCCGGGTGAAAGGGACCCGAATTTCAGTAGACCCTATGGACATGTCCAGACTTGTCTGTGTCTCTCCGTGTCATGGGTTTTTTTCCCACAATGGCGTTCACCTCCGACTATATTCGGTCAGGTCCGTGGGAGGGATCTGTGGGGTTAAGAATGGCGTTCACCTTCGGGTCTTTCCGGTCAACGTATCCGCCATTTTCCCACAATGGCGGTCACCTTCGGGTCTTTCCGGTCAACGTATCCGCCATTTTCCCACAATGGCGGTCACCTTCCGCCATTAGCCGCCATTTTCCCACAATGGCGGTCACCTTCCGCCATTAGCCGCCATTAGCCGCCATTTTTCAACAATGGCGGATTAGCCGCCATTAGCCGCCATTGTGGGGAAAAACCCCAGTACATCAAATGTACAACGGTCACGCCTCATTCACCCAAACCGGAAGTGACGTCATTTTTACATCCGGGTGAAATAGGACTCAATTTAGCGGGACACTACTACTCATATTTGCTATGTACTATTGTTGTGTAGTCAACCACACGCCTCCAAATTTGGGTACATTGGGATTACAAGCGTCTAGTCCGTCATTCATAATCCAGCCGTCGTCCATTAGAGAATATCCGCGTCCATAATCCAAAGACCTATTCCATTTCCATATAACAGTATTAGCACCAAATTCAAAAAGTATACATAAACATAGGCTTGTTTCCTGCAAGAGAGAAGCGGTCAACAGTTTTCAATGATGCCGGCAAGACATCATGATGTTCCAAAATATCAAATCCGTATCGCTGATCAGCATTCTTAATCCATAATATTCGTTATAGAGTCGTCATCTAAAAATGATGTATCTCAGTCACGCTTTGATTGTGACTGTTCATATGAGTACCATGAGGATCTTGAAGTACATGGGTTCATACGGCCCCTAGCCCCGGATTAAGCGGAATTAGACACAAGTTACGAAACGTAGCGCCATAGATCTTGCACGCTACGTTCGTATTTTGTTATCAGCATGCGATATGTATCGCCAAATTTGAGAAACTTTGAGTGGAGGCGCTTGGTGGAATAGCCCTGTTTTATAAGTTTCTGCAACAGTGTTTTGTGACGTTGATTAAAATCATCACATTTAACACAGGATCTAGCAAATGCTACTAAGCGAGATATGTATACGCCATTGCAACATCAACAGTAAATGTCTGTTTGATGATGTGAACGTGATATAAGCCAAACCGTTCCAGCTAGAGACTTCAAATTTGATGTACAGGATTGATGGGTGCTCAACCACAAGCCCATTGGATGTTTTGTGTCATTACCAGCATTTAATGTGCCCAGGAAATTACTACGCCTATGAGGCTATGCTTTAATATATGTTTCAGGGCATAACTTAACCCCTGTTTCACGGATGTTTACATGTACTATGACAACACTGTGAATGTTATCTGCCCCAGCCATAATTATCATATTGTTCAGCTACATGTATTATGCAACTAAGTATTTCTGTCAATAGGCATATTTTCTCATGATCTCCAACTGATATCCAAAGTTTATGAGTTTCCATCTGAAGCATACTAGCATGAAGGCTATTTGCTTGTATGTGTGGCCTACATGTACACCACTGTCTGCTAACCCTGGGCACATGTATAAAGGTAAAATACATGCACAATTGTACTGCTCGGGGCTCAGATGTTGATGCTGGTTGGGATCTACATGTTGCTCTGTTCAGCCTAACAATTTGTATTTTCTCTTCACCCGAATGGCAATGTGACTAACGTCACAGGACCTACGAAGTAGGGTTTGATATGATTTAAGTGAGTACTTGAGAGATGACGTGGGGGCCCTATGTGCTACCGTGAGAGAATTTATTTAGCAGTCTCTAATTGTCAGCGGGTACTACTAACTTTCCCAGATGTCACCGCTGGTGAGTCACTAGCGTAGCAACTATTATCGCCCTCAGTTCCTATTAGCCTGGACACCCATCAGCCCAGCAGTAAAGCACGAGGTCACCCGATCCAAGTCTTGACCGGGCTCAAAGTCGCTTAACTTCGGTGATTTTACGAGAACCGGTGTGTCCAACGTGATATGCCGTATCAGCGAACCTTCAAAAGTCACAGTGAAACATACAGCCAAGGGTTCCCGATGGTCCTGACAGTGCACTCTCTGAGCCATCAATAAATAATAAAAAAATAGTTATAAATCAAATTTTATACATCAGAATTCGGTCAACTCAGAACTTGCTGGTAACAATGCCCTGATGCACGTTCATGCCAAAAATCAAGGTTCTAATGTCAACGGTTCTCCTTATTTTGCCGACGAAAGGATTCGGATGGACTCGCTCACTCACTCACTACCGGATGATAGATGATTTGCAGATGATAGCCTACTTTGTAGGAACAAGAGATTAGGCCCAATGGAAACATGCTTAAAGGTAAAATACATGTACATGTATCCTCATCCTCGGAATCTGCTTCATCACAGATGGGCAGAGACATACAATCAACAGGTATACAGGGATTCATACAATTTTTGCTATCAAAACTCCATATTGCTAGGCTTCCTATGAAAATTGGAAAACTGTTATTATTGTTCAGTTTATTATTAGGGTTCAAAGCCAGAATGGCTTGAAGCCTTTTGTGAGTGTTTGTTCAGAATATTTTTGTTCTTTCGCCATATTTCTCGCACGCGATATGTCAAATTATTTATTATAGTCCTTCAATGCATCCAACGTCCCACGCTGGACTTATCATATTTTAATCGCTAAAGCATCTGCTGCATTCAACCAAATCTTTCAGTCTTTTACACATGCATTTTCCATTCATTGTGTACCAATATACACTGACTAAAACTGTTTGGCTGAGGGGTTGTTGCCCCTTTTAGGTGCTGCCATGTTAGCTCTGCCAAACTGATCATACAATTGCAACCTCTCCTCCGTCGTACGTCACCTTTTATTGATTTCAACATCCGTTCTGTATTCTATCCTTGATGCGAGAGTGGACTTGGGTTTATAGCCTTGTGTCCATAGACCTCTTCGTTCAGAGCCGTAGTTGCGAATAGTCTTATCACTCAGTAAAATGTGATCTCTGTGCGATTAATATACGACTCAGGTTGTCGAAGCACCAAATTACCATACAAAGAGGTAGATTACCAAGTAAAAGTAAACGCCAAGAATTGTCAGGTACCGCTCAATATCATGTTTCTGAAGCAATACAGAATATATTAAGTAATCGGATACTTCAGATAACTTGTGTGAGAACTGACATTTATACAAGCATCTTGCATTAAACCTCATGGACCCATCACAGCTGTAAAGGCATATGAATCCATGCTGTCTGATGTCAAGCTGATAAAAGTGTACTTCACAAGGTCAACTGGAGTGGCGGCAATAGTCGGATACAATCTTTCTAAATTTGTTTTCGAGTTATTGAATTTGCTTCAGCTCAAAGAAAATTTGAGCGATTATGTTTGCGAACTGAATGTCCTTGTGCTTTTCGGCGGTACACTAAACTTAAGAACTGTTGAATTTAACGAACCGACAACTCTGATCGATCAATAGTCATCCCGGAGAATAAGATATCAATATTCGGGTCAAAAATAGATTTTTGTTTTAATTTCTTCCCAATATAGTTTCGAGTTCAAATTTTAGTAAAGTTCATAACGTTGCTTTTATAATTTAAATGACTTAATATGAGATACGTCCAGAAACCGCGCATTAACCCAAATTGTACAAGTCTAGACTAAAATTGCATCTTCCTTTGAAAGTATATCAGAATGAGAGAAGACTGAACTCTGAATTGGTCAGTAATTATTTTAATTATGCAGTCAGAGAAAATCATCAATAAATAATAAAACTTGAGTATATTGTCAAGCAATGTCAGGTGTTTCGGTTTCGAGTCCCACCCCTACTCGCTGTTTTTTCGAGCGTTAATCCAGTTCCGATTGTCAGTATTTCCTTTGGCCTCTTCCAGACAAGCGCAAGTCACAGTATTCCTTGAATGATATCAAATCAAGATCTGTAATGTGACTGCCTGAGCATCATTAACATATATTTACAGGACATGATCGTGTTTTAATGACTTTAGTGGGAGTGTAAAACCTAATGTTTTACGGGAGACATTGTAGATCACGACACTGCTTACATTTGAACATGAGACGCCACATTCCAAGACCTAAATGGACGGTCAGGACTTCAAACTCAAATTCCAGACGAATCCAGAACGAAAAAGACCTTATATGTGACTATTGCATAGCATCAGACAACATATGATGGGAATAATGAATGTTCGGTTTCGAAATTAGTAATACAGATGTTAGTGGTTAATCACAAAAAGTATTTAAAACACACACACACCCTAATCTAAAGAATGAGAGTATATTGAGATTCCGAAATAACATGTCAAAATGCATGTATGAATAAGTAAAGGGATACAGTATTTTATCGTTCATAAATTGAACCGAATAAATCAAATTTATCAGGGGGTAAACTGTATAATATAATTCCTGAGTCTCATTCTATTTCATTTGTGTTAGATGCGATCGCCAATAGCAATGGATAAATAGGTAACCGCCTGAAATTCCGAAATATTAGCTGGGGATCTGTATACATTAAAATCCTAGCAATTTAGAATGTTTGTATGGTGAGTCGTCAGGGAATCTGGCACCAAGTCACCTGTACAGCTTTTCTATATGTTATTTGCAAATACACACCAGACCCGAAGCTGGTTTCACCCATTGCTTCTACTCTAATACATAAATAAACATTGAATTAGTGAAATAGCGAACTGAACACACAACAACAATGAGTGGCACTCACTAGATTTTGTCTCAGAATTCACACATAATAGGGTTCGAGCACTGGTAACCGAAACACCTTTTCGCGATTTGTTGTCCGCAATTTGACAGCATGAAATACATCACTTATTTATACTGAAAGCAGTATATTCAGTATTCTGACATATGTTGCTGGAAAAAGTATAGCAACAGGAAACCTCCATAGTAAGAAACATCAATTGCGGACTTGTCAGGCTGGAGTCCATCAGCTGTTTGTGCCGAAAATAGATATAGCAGACGACAGAAGTCACGTGCTGATGACGTAGAAGCAAACGTCAGCAAAGTGTCAGTTGAGTTCACATTAAGGTCACACGTACCCGTGGGATCTTCGTATTGTGTGTTGGATAAATCTCCATCACATAACGTAGTATGAAAGGTGGAATGGATTTATGCTGATCACGTATAATAACCTAGAAATGTAATTCTCACAGCCAGTCTAGTGTACAGGTAGCCCGACGCGTATTTCTGATCAGGGCCGTAGTTTTAGAGTCAAATACGAAGTTCGGACTTAGGGTTAGGGCCGGAGCGCTATGGGCAAACACGTGTTAGGGCTCCTTAGGTGCAGAAGGGATGGTTTCAGCTATAGTTTTATATATTTACCGGACTATACGCGGAAACGCTAATATGTTACTGTTAAATATAGAACAGAAATGAATCCCAAAATAGGTAGAAGTTATACCTATTACTGGTAGCGTATTATACATATCAAAATTCCAGTGTGAATGTGCGATATTAAACTGGTCACAATAAATATGAAGGCAAAAGCATATAATTGTGATTTTCACCGACAGTCTGTTTACTTATTTATAACCATACGGCCATAAATAAAACCGTGAATATTTTACTAGTTTTTGATACCAAAATCATCAAAGCGCCTAGTTATATACATGTCACGTGCAAATAAGGCTGAAGCCGCCGGCCTAGGGCGTGCTAGCTACGTCTCTGTATAGAAATTGCAACAAATAATTTTTACTCATTGCAATAACATACTAATCATTTTAGTGGGAGTGTAAAACCTAATGTTTTACGGGAGACATTGTAGATCACGACACTGCTTACATTTGAACATGAGACGCCACATTCCAAGACCTAAATGGACGGTCAGGACTTCAAACTCAAATTCCAGACGAATCCAGAACGAAAAAGACCTTATATGTGACTATTGCATAGCATCAGACAACATATGATGGGAATAATGAATGTTCGGTTTCGAAATTAGTAATACAGATGTTAGTGGTTAATCACAAAAAGTATTTAAAACACACACACACCCTAATCTAAAGAATGAGAGTATATTGAGATTCCGAAATAACATGTCAAAATGCATGTATGAATAAGTAAAGGGATACAGTATTTTATCGTTCATAAATTGAACCGAATAAATCAAATTTATCAGGGGGTAAACTGTATAATATAATTCCTGAGTCTCATTCTATTTCATTTGTGTTAGATGCGATCGCCAATAGCAATGGATAAATAGGTAACCGCCTGAAATTCCGAAATATTAGCTGGGGATCTGTATACATTAAAATCCTAGCAATTTAGAATGTTTGTATGGTGAGTCGTCAGGGAATCTGGCACCAAGTCACCTGTACAGCTTTTCTATATGTTATTTGCAAATACACACCAGACCCGAAGCTGGTTTCACCCATTGCTTCTACTCTAATACATAAATAAACATTGAATTAGTGAAATAGCGAACTGAACACACAACAACAATGAGTGGTACTCACTAGATTTTGTCTCAGAATTCACACATAATAGGGTTCGAGCACTGGTAACCGAAACACCTTTTCGCGATTTGTTGTCCGCAATTTGACCATGTTGACAGCATGAAATACATCACTTATTTATACTGAAAGCAGTATATTCAGTATTCTGACATATGTTGCTGGAAAAAGTATAGCAACAGGAAACCTCCATAGTAAGAAACATCAATTGCGGACTTGTCAGGCTGGAGTCCATCAGCTGTTTGTGCCGAAAATAGATATAGCAGACGACAGAAGTCACGTGCTGATGACGTAGAAGCAAACGTCAGCAAAGTGTCAGTTGAGTTCACATTAAGGTCACACGTACCCGTGGGATCTTCGTATTGTGTGTTGGATAAATCTCCATCACATAACGTAGTATGAAAGGTGGAATGGATATATGCTGATCACGTATAATAACCTAGAAATGTAATTCTCACAGCCAGTCTAGTGTACAGGTAGCCCGACGCGTATTTCTGATTAGGGCCGTAGTTTTAGAGTCAAATACGAAGTTCGGACTTAGGGTTAGGGCCGGAGCGCTATGGGCAAACACGTGTTAGGGCTCCTTAGGTGCAGAAGGGATGGTTTCAGCTATAGTTTTATATATTTACCGGACTAAACGCGGAAACGCTAATATGTTACTGTTAAATATAGAACAGAAATGAATCCCAAAATAGGTAGAAGTTATACCTATTACTGGTAGCGTATTATACATATCAAAATTCCAGTGTGAATGTGCGATATTAAACTGGTCACAATAAATATGAAGGCAAAAGCATATAATTGTGATTTTCACCGACAATCTGTTTACTTATTTATAACCATACGGCCATAAATAAAACCGTGAATATGTTACTAGTTTTTGATACCAAAATCATCAAAGCGCCTAGTTATATACATGTCACGTGCAAATAAGGCTGAAGCCGCCGGCCTAGGGCGTGCTAGCTACGTCTCTGTATAGAAATTGCAACAAATAACTTTTACTCATTGCAATAACATACTATTCATTTTATTGGGAGTGTAAAACATAATGTTCTACGGGAGACATTGTAGATCACGACACTGCTTACATTTGAACAGGAGACGCCACATTCCAAGACCTAAATGGACGGTCAGGACTTCAAACTCAAATTCCAGACGAATCCAGAACGAAAAAGACCTTATATGTGACTATTGCATAGCATCAGACAACATATGATGGGAATAATGAATGTTCGGTTTCGAAATTAGTAATACAGATGTTAGTGGTTAATCACAAAAGTATTTAAAACACACACACACCCTAATCTAAAGAATGAGAGTATATTGAGATTCCGAAATAACATGTCAAAATGCATGTATGAATAAGTAAAGGGATACAGTATTTTATCGTTCATAAATTGAACCGAATAAATCAAATTTATCAGGGGGTAAACTGTATAATATAATTTTTGAGTCTCATTCTATTTCATTTGTGTTAGATGCGATCGCCAATAGCAATGGATAAATAGGTAACCGCCTGAAATTCCGAAATATTAGCTGGGGATCTGTATACATTAAAATCCTAGCAAATTAGAATGTTTGTATGGTGAGTCGTCAGGGAATCTGGCACCAAGTCACCTGTACAGCTTTTCTATATGTTATTTGCAAATACACACCAGACCCGAAGCTGGTTTCACCCATTGCTTCTACTCTATTACATAAATAAACATTGAATTAGTGAAATAGCGAACTGAACACACAACAACAATGAGTGGTACTCACCAGATTTTGTCTCAGAATTCACACATAATAGGGTTCGAGCACTGGTGACCGAAACACCTTTTCGCGATTTGTTGTCCGCAATTTGACAGCATGAAATACATCACTTATTTATACTGAAAGCAGTATATTCAGTATTCTGACATATGTTGCTGGAAAAAGTATAGCAACAGGAAACCTCCATAGTAAGAAACATCAATTGCGGACTTGTCAGGCTGGAGTCCATCAGCTGTTTGTGCCGAAAATAGATATAGCAGACGACAGAAGTCACGTGCTGATGACGTAGAAGCAAACGTCAGCAAAGTGTCAGTTGAGTTCACATTAAGGTCACACGTACCCGTGGGATCTTCGTATTGTGTGTTGGATAAATCTCCATCACATAACGTAGTATGAAAGGTGGAATGGATATATGCTGATCACGTATAATAACTTAGAAATGTAATTCTCACAGCCAGTCTAGTGTACAGGTAGCCCGACGCGTATTTCTGATTAGGGCCGTAGTTTTAGAGTCAAATACGAAGTTCGGACTTAGGGTTAGGGCCGGAGCGCTATGGGCAAACACGTGTTAGGGCTCCTTAGGTGCAGAAGGGATGGTTTCAGCTATAGTTTTATACGCGGAAACGCTAATATGTTACTGTTAAATATAGAACAGAAATGAATCCCAAAATAGGTAGAAGTTATACCTATTACTGGTAGCGTATTATACATATCAAAATTCCAGTGTGAATGTGCGATATTAAACTGGTCACAATAAATATGAAGGCAAAAGCATATAATTGTGATTTTCACCGACAGTCTGTTTACTTATTTATAACCATACGGCCATAAATAAAACCGTGAATATGTTACTAGTTTTTGATACCAAAATCATCAAAGCGCCTAGTTATATACATGTCACGTGCAAATAAGGCTGAAGCCGCCGGCCTAGGGCGTGCTAGCTACGTCTCTGTATAGAAATTGCAACAAATAATTTTTACTCATTGCAATAACATACTAATCATTTTAGTGGGAGTGTAAAACCTAATGTTTTACGGGAGACATTGTAGATCACTACACTGCTTACATTTGAACATGAGACGCCACATTCCAAGACCTAAATGGACGGTCAGGACTTCAAACTCAAATTCCAGACGAATCCAGAACGAAAAAGACCTTATATGTGACTATTGCATAGCATCAGACAACATATGATGGGAATAATGAATGTTCGGTTTCGAAATTAGTAATACAGATGTTAGTGGTTAATCACAAAAAGTATTTAAAACACACACACACACACCCTAATCTAAAGAATGAGAGTATATTGAGATTCCGAAATAACATGTCAAAATGCATGTATGAATAAGTAAAGGGATACAGTATTTTATCGTTCATAAATTGAACCGAATAAATCAAATTTATCAGGGGGTAAACTGTATAATATAATTCCTGAGTCTCATTCTATTTCATTTGTGTTAGATACGATCGCCAATAGCAATGGATAAATAGGTAACCGCCTGAAATTCCGAAATATTAGCTGGGGATCTGTATACATTAAAATCCTAGCAATTTAGAATGTTTGTATGGTGAGTCGTC
>JAVTVY010005668.1:0-42503 GCA_036873755.1 Hanleya hanleyi
AATATTCACATTTTCAAACTTTGTTGATCCATATACTGTTAAACTGAGGCTCGCGGATTTTTCGCAGATTGATTTTCCTTTAGTTAGCTCCGGGTGAAGGTCTGTGAAAGTACATCTGCCACAACAACGCCTATTTCTTATCATATGAACCAGTAACATAAACTGTCGAAATATATTATGAAATCGTCCTAAAGCACAACTGACACCGAGTGGACGTTTACCACGGCTGAAGCATGGAAATAGTCCGGGAGCCAAACCCCAGTTTGAGTCTTGACGTGGAAATGGAGTCCACCTAACGTTTTTGGATGGATTACATATCCCCTGTGTGTGCAGATTCAGAATCCGAATGATGCCAGCCTGGCAACCTTGGAGAAATCAAAATATCCAAGATGGCCGCCAGCACATTCAACACGACCGCTGTATATCGCTTAGATTGATCGCTATATGGAATTGAGCTATATATTTGGGGTCTACGAGTGCTCAAGACATGGTGTATAGATTTATTAGTACTTCATACCACTTATAATACTACCTCCAGCTTATCTCAACAGTAGTGGGGTGAAACTGACGTCATTCTGCGCATGCGCAGTAGAAAAGGGTATTTTAATGGACGGTTTGGGGCCGAGACGGACCGTACTGGGCTGTGGTAGGTGTCATCGTGAAGCTCTCGTGGGGGAGCGTCCGACTGGGCTAATGTGTCGTGCGCGTTCAACATTCTGCGCATGCGCAGACAGGGAATGCTGGGAAAATGGGCACTGGGAGGAACGTTTTGGGGTCGAGGTGGACCAATAGTGGTCCGATTGGGCCGTATTAGATATCCGTTTGAAGCATTCATGGGGACGCATTCAATTGGATGGGTTGTAAGGTGAAACTGACGTCATTCTGCGCATGCGCAGAAAAAAGGTTATTCTAATACACGTTTTGGGGTCGCGACGGACCAATAGTGGAGCGATTGGGCCATAAGAGGTGTCATCGTGAAGCTCTCCTGGGGAACCATCCGACCGGGTTACTGTGTCGTCCGGTTTGAACATTCTGCGCATGCGTGGTCTGGCCGTAGTATAGAAAGCAGGCATTTTTGGGTTCGTGGGAGGGTCTGTTGTGTGATTGTGGGACCATCCCTAGTCTTAATAGGCTGTGTAGGGTGTCAGCTTGAAGCTCTCGTGGTGTAGACCACGACTCGATGGATGTTCACGTCATCTGTGACGTCATCAGTAAGAGTGTTAGCGAGAGCGGCCATTCTGGTGGGAGTGAAGGTAGGTGTTTAGGGTGGTCCAAATGGCCAGTAACGCGTGCCCAACGCCCGGTGGTGGTGGTAGTATTTGTACATATGGGGATTTACACGTTACACGTGTCCCTCATCTGTTCGGGATGACGAATGGTATGGTTTTTGTTGGAATTACAACACATATAAGGGAAGTGGAAAGAGGTGCCGACATACTGACTGCGTTATATGACTTCACATTGTCCATTGTGAATGCGTGTGTGTGTGGACATTGAGCTCAGTTGCCGTTCTTTTCTGTCGCTGTAAGACAGAACTGTCATTGCCGCAGCAGACCATTGTGAGAACAAAGAGCCGTCGCTAGTTCCAGCGTGAGTGCTCGTGGTCCATAGCCCGGGCAGCAAGAATGGCTGTCATAGTCCAGTAGTAGAGACTGATAGCACACCTTTCCATCGAGCCGATCCTGTCGAGGACCGCTTCTGTGAGCTCTTCTAGGATCTGGCATCGCCCCTCGTTGTCGTCGCCATCTCCAAACATGGACCGAACCACTGCTCGGTAACCCA
The DNA here is from genome assembly GCA_036873755.1 of Hanleya hanleyi. NCBI lineage: Eukaryota > Metazoa > Mollusca > Polyplacophora > Lepidopleurida > Hanleyidae > Hanleya > Hanleya hanleyi. The sequence goes on from JAVTVY010005668.1 coordinate 1,783, forward strand.
TGAGTGAATTAACCACGATCGCATGCTGTAAAATGCTAGTCGCATAGGAATGGGTCTCCGTCATGGCTCTGCAACAGTAGGAATGGGGTGTGGGGTCCAGACGGACGTGCTTTATAGACGATGTCACACATGCGTAGGTCGGGAATTGTGAGAAAAGGGCTCTTGGGCGAACTTAACGCTTTAGCATAACGCATTGACGCCATGATGTAGACAGATGAGAGAACAACAACAACAACGAGGATGACCGGTCAATCATGTTATTATCCCCACCAGCACATCATACCCACGCTGGGGGAGTCGCGTTGGGTATGTTTACAATTCTCGTAAGCTCTCGTCCAATCAGAAACCGTCGTTTGGGAAAGTTCAATCTTCGGTCAGGATCGCTCTTGGCCTAAGCGTCTTCGAGCAGTCCAGGATACCGTTGAGGCAGCATGTTTTGAAACAGTTGCGCATTCTGCTTATTGTCCAGGGCCTTGGTGGGTAGTAACCCCATATCCTCTTTCAAGTGACGTTATATGCTAGAGCGTTAAGGTCACCCATGAGCTTGGTCTTCATGATGGACCTGTGCGTGGGATTGCCTTTCATTTCAAGCGGCGTCAGGCTATGCCGTTCATAAATGGCCATGGCTATTTTCCTGATGTTAGGGCGCATTTGGATGTACGCATGAATGGGTTGAGAGCTTGGAGCTTTCGGAGCTGTTGGAGCTCGGGGCTCTTGCGTTAAGACGGGCGTTTGGCACGCCTCAAGCTCGGAGCTCCGAGCTCCGAGCTCCGGAACTCTCGGAGCTCTTGGAGCTCGGAGCTCTTGGAGTCTGAGCTCGGAGCTCTTGGAGCTCGGAGCTCGAAAGTGATGCCATCGTACGCATGCAAACACACCTGTGATGCACCTGCACCCTGGTATACCCTATGCTCCACGGACATTGGGAAATATGTCATATATGTCAGCATTTTGAAAGCCATGGGTGATTAAGGTAACCAATAAATTCAACGCTTTATATTTTAGAGAGACGGGCATATTTCAACCCTATCTGGCCTGGGCGATTTGGGGTGTACCGCAGCCCGGAAGGGGGAGGGCGGAAGTGTCCCCCTATATATTTTCGTTATTGCTAAGGCTAGGGGGCTAAAATTTACCACACTATATCATTGGGTCAAGCTCTACAAGAAAAAGTAAAAAAATCCAAGATGGCCGCCTTGATGCCGTCACTGTGACGTCATTTTAAAAAGAGCATTTTTGGACCATTTTTGGTCAGAATTTTCGAATTTTTTATTTTTGCTTGTCTTCGCAAAAGCTGCATGATAAATTAGTAAATAATAATCTGATATGAAATAAAATAGATTTTACTCACTTTTCCATACAGAAAAGCAAAAATTTTGAAGAAATATGACGAAAACATCACTTTTCTGGTACCACACATGGCCGCCATTTTGAATTTACCCATGATTCTCTGCTCGGGGGATCATGCAAATAGGCTAAAAATGACCCCAATATGATAATCTAAAAAGTCAAGAAGTTTCAGCTCTCAATTTGTTGTCGTTCAGTAGATAGGAGAAAAAAAACAACAGGGGGCGTAAAGTGTCCCCCCCCCTCCCACGCCAGGTAGGGTTAAGGGGTCAACACCAGTCATCTTGAATAATTTTTTTCTGTTATTCTTGTTTGTTTTCGCCAAATTGTTGTGTGACGTATGTACTGATTGAATTTGTCCCAAATTTATAGTCAAATATATCACAATCAGTGATCGAGATCATCCATGCGACAATTCAGCATGACATAATAACCAGGAAATGCCTCATGGCGGCCATCTTGGATATTTCGATTTCCCCAAGGATGCCAAGGTGGCATCATCCGGTTTCGTGATCAGCGCATCGAAAAGATATAGAAACCATCAAAAAACATTAGGTGGACTGTATTTCCAGGTTTTTCGACCGGCTCCCGGACTAAAACGTAATGAAAATGGAATATTCAACTCACTTCAGGCTTTACGATATCAGAATTATGGGTTCAGTCCTGATTTCTGACGGTGCTTGAGATCTTACTGCATCTAGACTCCAGTGGCAAGATAAATGTATCATGTCATGACCCGTCTCGCCTGTCAGAATGCTTCATCGTCCGGTACCAAGGTTGATGTGGTATTGGCATGGATCTACACCAAACGCGAAGATTTGTATTGCCTATAAATGTAGCAAACGAATAAATAATATCGCAAGCATAGTTTGAACATTTTGTCATTTTGTGCTTACGAAAACGGCGATTTTGAATTTTGTAACTATCGCAATTACAACGCCAAAAACCAGGAGAACGAAACGTATATGTACGAATTGTAGAGGAACCCAATAAATGTCGTTTGTTTGACTTAAAGCGGCGAGTTTGTCGCTGTCAATGTTCGTCACCAGGGGCATCTGTTAAGAGCTAGGTCAGCACTATATGGGCATCCACTGGATGTGGCAGGTGTCCTACCTTACAGTTTCAGAGCGATGTCGTGAGACATGTCACCTTAGAGCAGATGTACTCTTCAAGTAATGAATAACAGCCTAAACAGCTACTTTACTTTGCGCTTTATCCTAATTAGCAGGGGCATTTGAGTTCTATGCAGCTTTTAAGAATATTGAAATGGAATTAGAAACGTGCAAGGGATGAGATGAATTCCTCTTCGGTGTTGCTGCTCCACACAGGTTCCTTTAAATTTTTAATATCGCGTCACACGAATATTTGTCCTTCCGAAGTTAGAACGTAATGATTTCATTGCGAAAGGAGCAACTTTGTAGTGGAGCGTGTAAAGCTCATTTCAGTAACATGTTTCTGGGAAGATTTTCTACGCCTGCTACTGCATATGACTTGCTGATAAATTTCTTCGTACAATCCCTCATTTAATACGCCACCCATTGATACAAGTGAAGAAAACCGATTTGCTTACATATCATTTCCTTACGCACATGTCCTTGGCTCGTGTAACAGCCACTCTATCTTGATGTCATCTCATATAGTCTTGCTCTTATTTCAAGTTCTTGTTTCATTATGAAAATATATCGAACATCTGTTCGTTGACAAGGGACGGAGCTGTAGCTTTGGGAAGCTTTTTTTATTTTATATCACATCGTATGTGCCTGGCAGGTAGAGGGGAAGACTATATCCTGCCAGGACGCTAGGGAGAAATATACCAATGCGTTATTTTAAACGTTATTATTTCAGCGTTAAAATGGATTTTTACGCGACATAAGGTCTATCAATTATTCCAATGGGATAGTAGTGGCAATAATTCAGATATTGGAGATCTAGAAGGATCACGGGGCTGAGTGATTCTTAAGATGAACTGTTACTATTCTTCCAAAGGCAAATAACGACAGGAGTTGATATATTGACGAGGCATTGATTCCCTGGTTATCCCGTAGGATATAAAGTCTCCAGAGTGAACGCCGTGATCACTGTAATATGGAACGGACCTACGAGGGGGTCTCTTGGAATGCTCAAAATATACGGTATCCATGATCTGAGAAATCTGTAGTCAATAAACTACTGGTCCTCGAAGCATGTGAATACGTCTGGATTTGATAAGTGACGATCATGATTGTGTGGACACATGGGAAATATTACATGCATACAGAGAACCCGGCACGATGTTCCAACATCACGATCCGGCCACAATTCTGTAATTTGACCGTGCTATTGTAGACTGAGGCTGCGCCGCATGATCTCCGTATTCAGACTAAATCTCCAAGAGAATACTAAAGGTGGTGTGCTCAGTTGTTTTCGGTAAGTGTGTTTTTCTGAATTTCCATATCATACAAACGGTGATTTATTGTACGTCCATTCTGATATAATATGAGATATGTTGTGAGTCAAACTTATAAACGCTGGTCCTATCACAAAACCTGTTTGTCTCGAACGCATGAATGGATCTTTCATTTAGACTCATGGTTCGGGTCTAATTTTTGCGGATTATCCCATTCTCTCAAACAAATTTTAAAACTAAGTTGGGTATCTTTGTAATCAAACCGTGTATGTAGTATTGGACGTGTACACTGGGACACTGGTACACTGGGACATTTTTCACATTTTTGCAAAAATCTGTTATTATTGTCATGTAGTGTAGCCTTCTATACTCTCGTTATAACTTATATTTAGTATGACATAGTCATGCAAAAAATTCTGAAATATGTTTTATACTTTTCTGCAGAATTCGTTTTTAAAAACGTAAAAAAAAAATGTGGCCAAGTTTGCCCCACTATGGAGTACACTGGAACATCCACTGTGGTGCGATGGGACAATAATCAAAATACATGTTATATCAAGTATATACTAATATGTTTCATAGGAGTTTAGAAGATTCAACAGCGATGATTAAGTTATTTGCTATTTCAGATCTCCGCTTCACGTAAAATATTTCCCAGGGGTCAAATTTGAGGAAAATATTTTGTATGATTTTCATTCCAACGAAAACAATTGACTTTGAAAGTGTTAGTAAAACTCATCAAATCTGATAGTGTTAGCAATGAATATAATCTAGGAAACAAAATAATGCATTTTGATACCATTTTAGGGTCAAAGTAAATTTCACCATTTGATTACTATTGTCCCAGTGTGCCCCAGCAAAAGTGTCCCAGTCCGCCCCAGGTGCATGATATTTTCCATTTTATGAAGAAAACTAATACATACATCCGAGAAAATAAATCTATATAATTTAAATTATACCTTTGTCCATCCTTTCTCAGTAATAACAAAACAGCAATGAAGTACTGCTGAAAACTTGGTATAACAAAATATCATCCTTAGTCCTCAGAATTTACTTGGACTGCTACAAAAACAGTTTTTTTGCTCGTACTTTTTAACCAATGATAGTTTTTATATGTAATCAATATAGGTGTTGTATGGGGGCGGTAGCTTTCTGCTAATAATATTGTAATGTACTTCCTGTACTTAACAAAGGAGCTACACGGCTTGTCCCACTGTGCCCCATGTCCCACTGTACCCCAATCTTGCATGTCAATATATTTCGATATTACACTGTAAATACGCTAGCATCAAGTTGTTTCGATACTGACCCAAATTGACCGTGTGCGGTAACGCGCTTGTGTATAATATAATACATTATGCATGGGTTTTTGTTGACCTGTGTTTCCAAATATGTTCAGTGTGATAAAGCAACATCCACATAGCGTATCGTAACCAAGGGTGGGTTTGGGAATTAGCTCAAAAACTTGTGATTCTCCGGGAAAGAAATCTATTGAAATAAAAATAAATGTGGAATAAACTGGTCGAAAGTAGGATTGTACTCGCCTGGAATTGTGTACTGTAAGGCAAGGTCTGTAACATCGATACTATAGAGTAGATAACATATAGTAATCGATTGTTCCGATTGCCATTTCGCGTGCACATTAACCTAGTACAAGAACGCATTGATAGCCAATATGACAACACGCCTGGTTATGAAACTAAATCAAATGATCAAGCTGAACCAACCGACATGATATCCTCGAAGCGAGTTACCGTGGTTTGAGTCACAGCACAATCATTAGACCGCGTACGCGGTCAACACAATGGTGCAATGGAATAGCGCTGACCTGTTCCAACCTCATTGATGATTCTCCTAATAGAGTACGGAGATTCCAATTAATTACCAGGCCTTACTTACATCGTAACTAGTTGATTTCCTATTTGGTAAATTAGATCGACCTTCGATGGGATTTCGGCATGTTCCTAATTGTTTCCGTCTGTGCCTCAATTAGGCCTATATCATGTATCCGACTCGACCCAAATTTCCAGAGAATACCAGTGCGTGTACAACGACTGAATTGTTCATTGGGCTAAAGTTGTTGGCTAACGCTGTGGTAGTGATTCCGTGATAGGGTATACAACGTGTCAGACACATTAATGAATGCAAGGAGCTAAGCGTGATTTTTGTTTACACGCAGCTTCATTAGTTACAAAACTATGCTAGTCCTTAGTGAGGATGTTCCACCTGTTCCAGGGTTGTCTCCCCTTATGTCATGCCGATCGACCCTGCCTTGATTCACTTTAGATATAGCCTTGCACCAAGACATCATTTCATAAAACCTGAATCTCATCAGTCAGACAGTACCCAATATATATTTCGTTTGTTTGACTTAAAGCGGCGAGTTTGTCGCTGTCAATGTTCGTCACCAGGGGCATCTGTTAAGAGCTAGGTCAGCACTATATGGGCACCCACTGGATGTGGCAGGTGTCCTGCCTTACAGTTTCAGAGCGATGTCGTGAGACATGTCACCTTAGAGTAGATGTACTCTTCAAGTAATGAATAACAGCCTAAACTCAGCTGCTTTACTTTGCATTTCATCCTAATTACCAGGGACATATGAGTTCTATGCAGATAGTAAGCATATTGAAATGGAACTAGAAATGTTCAAGTGGTGAGATGATTTCCTCTTCGGTGTTGCTTCTCCACACAGGTTCCTTTAAAATTTTAGTATCGCGTCACACGAATATTTGTCTTTCCGAAGTTAGAAAGTAATGATTTCGTTGCGAAAGGAGCAACTTTGTAGTGGAGCGTGTAAAGCTTATTTCAGTAAAAATGTGTTTCTGTGAAGATTCTCTACGCCTGCTACTGCATATGACTTGCTGATAAATTTATTCGTACTATCCCTCATTTAATACGCCATTCATTGATACAATTAAAGTAAATCGATTTGCTTACATATCATTTCCTTACGTATATGTCCTTGACTCGTGTAACTGCCACTCTATCTTAATATTATCTTGTATAGTCTTGCTTTTATTTAAAGTTCTTGATTCATTGTTAAAATGTACTGAACATCTGTTGGTTGACAAGGGACGAAGCTGTAGCTTTGGGAAGTTTTTTTTAAATTTTATATAACATCGTATGTGCCTCGCCGGTAGAGGTGAAGACTATATCCTGCCAGGGCCCTACGGAGAAATACACACATGCGTTATTTTAAACGTTATTATTTCAGCGTTAAAATGGATTTTTACGCGACATAAGGCCTATCACATATTAGATTAGTCCATGAGGACCAGTATTATTCCAATGGGAAGTAGCGGCAAGAATTCAGATATTGGAGATCTAGAAGAACCACGGGGCTGAGTGATTCTTAAGATGAACTGTTACTATACTTCTAAAGGCAAATAACGACAGGAGTTGATATATTGACGAGGCATTGATTCCCTGGTTATCCCGTAGGATATAAAGTCTCCAGAGTGAACGCCGTGATCACTGTAATATGGAACGGACCCAGGAGGAGAGTCTCTTGGAATGCTCAAAATATACAGTATCCAAGATCTGGGAAATCTGTAGTCAATAAACTACTGGTTCTCGAAGCATGTAAATACGTCTGGAATTGATAAGTGACAATCATGATTGTGTGGACACATGGGAAATATTACATGCATACAGAGGAACCCGGTACGATGTTCCAACATCACGATCCGGCCACAATTCTGTAATTTCACCGTGCTATTGTGGACTGAGGCTGCGAAGCATGATTTCCGTATTCAGACCAAATCTCCAAGAGAATACTAAGGGTGGTGTGCTCAGTTGTTTTCGGTAAGTGTTTTTTTCTGAATTTCCATATCATGCAAACAGTGGTTTATTCTACGTCCTTTCTGATATAATATGAGATATGTGTGAGCCAAACTTATAAACGCTGGTTCTGTCACAAAACCAATGCCTGTTTGTCTCGAAAGCATGAATGGATCTTTCATTTAGACGCATGGTTCGGGTCTGTTTCACGAATTATCCCATTCTCTCAAGCAAATTTTTAAATTAAGTTGGATATCTTTGTAATGAAACCGCGGATGTAGTGTTGGACAGATATATGTCATATTTCAATATTACAATGTAGATACGCTAGCATCAAGTTGTTTCGATATTCCCCGTGTACGATAACTCGTTTGTGTATAATATATATGTATGCACGTGTTTGCGATACATATCGCATGCTGATTCGAGCGTGACGTGCAAGATCCATCGCGTTGCGTTTCGTAACTTGTGTCTAATTCCGCTTAACCCGGGGCTAGGGGCCGTATGAACCCATGTACTTCAAGATCCTCATGGTACTCATATGAACAGTCACAACCAAAGCGTGACTCAGATACATCATTCTTCAGATGAGGACTTTACAACGATTATTATGGATTAAGAATACTGATCAGCGATACTGATTTTATATTTTTGGAACATCATGTGTTGTCGGCATCATTGAAAACTGTTGACCGCTTCTCTCTTGCAAGAAACTAGCCTATGTTTATGTATACTATGATTGTCATTTTTAAATTTGGTGCTAATACTGTTATATGGAATATGGAATAGGTATTTGGATTATGGACGCGGATTATGAATGACGGACTAGACGCTTGTATTTGTTGACGTATGTTTTCACATATTTGCAATGTGATAAAGCAACATCCACATAGCGTATCCTAACCAAGGGTGAGTTTGGGAATTAGCTCAGTTACTTCTGATTCATTGGGAAAATAATCTATTGAAATAAAAATAAATGTGGTATAAACTGGTCGAAAGTAGGACTGGAATTGGCAAGGTCTGTAACATCGATACTATACATGTAGATAACATATAGTAATCGATTGTTCCGATTGCCATTTCGCGTGCACATTAACCAAATACAAGAACGCATTGATAGCCAATGTGACAACACGCCTGGTTATGAAACTAAATTAAATGATCAAGCTGAACCAACCGACATGATATCCTCGAAGCGAGTACCGTGGTTTTAGGTACGACACAATCATTAGACTGCGTACGCGGTCAACACAATGGTGCAATGGAATAGCGCTGACCTGTTCCAACCTCATTGATGATTCTCCTAATACCGAGACTACAATTAATTACCAGGCCTTACTTCGTAAGTAGTTGATTTCCTATTCGATAAATTAAATCGACCTTCGATGGGATTTCGGCATGTTCCTAATTGTTTCCGTCTGTGCCTCAATTAGGCCTATGGCATGTATCAGATTCAGACCCAAATTTCCAGAGAATACCAGTGCGTATACAACGACTGAATTCTTCAATGGCCTAAAGTTGTTGGCTAACGCTGTGATAGTGATTCCGTGATAGGGTATACAACGTGTCAGACACATTAATGAATGCAAGGAGCTAAGCGTGATTTTTGTTTACACGCAGCTTCATTAGTTCCATCTGCAAACAGGGTTGTCTCCCCTTATATCATGTCGATCGACCCTGCCTTCATTCACTTTAGATATAGCCTTATACCAGGACATCATTTCATAAAACCCGAATCTCACCAGTCAAACAATCCTTATCTGCATAGTTTCCTTAAGTGGCATTTAGAAGTTGGGAAGTAGATAAATAAACAAATTGCTTATGGATAACAACTTCTAGTTTATTCAGGACGACGTTTCGATACAGGTACTAGTATCGTTCTCAAGTCAAATGACATTTGACTTGAGAACGATACTAGTACCTGTATCGAAACGTCGTCCTGAATAAAGCAGAAGTTGTTATCTATAAGCAATTTGTTTATTTAACTTATCTGCATACTAAATACTAAGATATTTGATTTTCGAAAATGAAACATTGCTGTTTTTTCAAACAAACGACCGTTAGCTTTGACGTAATGTTGTTGTTGTTATAAAGAGGTCAGCAGATATTTATTTGTGATTGTTTATCTTGTTTTTCGTCTGCCGAATCCCAAATTCGCTGCTGTTGATTAATTCTGATTAATCCGAGTTGTTACGACACAGAGCAGTTCGAATAATCTCGCAATTTATTCTTAGTAAACGACTGCGTGGCTTGGTAAAGACCCAATGTGTGGAGAATGCCAGTGCGTTTTTTCGCTCTCGGTAAGTGGGTAAGTGACTGAAGACTGGGTCGATCGACATGGCATAAGAAGAGATAACCCTGTTTGGAGGTTGAGGGACGTTATTATAATACAGGCGAGACCAAGATCAAACTACTAGTTTGATTGGCTGCATCATTCATGTTTTTTGTCGGACCAGGAAGTGTAGGATAGGATCGCTGTAACCACCTGCTTTGCGAAGAGAACTTTATGCCAGCCTAATTTAATGCTGCCAGTATTCAACATCTGGAAAATAATTAAAGTGAAACGTCGTAAACCTATGTCTATTATCCCCGTGAGCTACTGGTCTGATCCCTGCAGGCATTACTTACACACGACTAGTCTTCCTTATCTACAGTCCCATACAAGAGCCTTCATATGGGGAGGGGGTAACGGTTTGAATGCGATGCGGTGAGAAAATTGATCCCAGTTCTAGTAAAAATGGTAATGATCGATCTTAACTTAAGAAGAAATATAAAACGACCTTCACATATCTATTTACTAAAAATTCTTCTTTTTTCTCCAGTAGTAGAACCGCACCCGATCTGCTCCTCTTCATATGTGAAACGCAAACGCTTGTCGAATGGGTGATTTTGTGAGAATTTTGTGCTGGATTTGAAAATGTAAAAAAAAAATTAAAATGTGAAAATTTGAAATGAGATATAATAAAAGCTTCACTCTACAGACTGTTGTATGCATCTTCTAAAAAGCAACCAGAACAATGTAGTCTCCTACTTTCAATAGCAGGTACATGATCATAATTGACCGGGAGTTTAATGTTCCTGCCCATGAGCAACTCGGTATGTTACCGAGTAAATACCAAAAATGATATCGCGAGGTGACGTTTCACATCAACAAACGCTTGATAGCTACTTCAGAATGCGAGCACACACAGTAGTAGTATATCGCGATCGTGAGCGGTGTCTGTTATAACGATTATTGTATGAACTCCCCTGGGTGGACTGTGGACTGTGAATGTCTTGAACAGCAGTCGACGAGAAATATATGTACTACTCTTTCGTTATTCGATTTCGTAGTTCGGACGTTTTATGGGTTACTACTATTTACATATTAACACGTATTGTCCTTGTGATCAAACATATGAACCGAGGCTTATTATGAGGCCACTGACTGTATTTACTGAATGTGAGCTACCGGACTTACGACACACAATACACGCTCCATTACGTCAAGATTCGGTACAATTATGACAAACTTGCACTATTTGCATATGCGGATTCATGATGAAGAAATCTGCAAATAGTTTTATGTCACTGTTAAGTTTGTAATAGCTGCGTGGACATAATTCGAAATTTCCCGATTGATAAATTATTTGTTATATGGCGATATCCATATTGACAGAGCTGTAAAGACCTAGTACATTCTGGAGTTGAAAGGACTGTTATGGGTTCCGCTTACAGAAGGGCATCGTCAAACATGTTACGGTATATGCGTAAATGACCAATATCCCACTTGCTCATATCTTACATGGTGGTGTTATCGTAATCATCGGTGTTCGACGATGTGATCCTATCCTACTGCGACGCACGAGACCGAATACATTTACATGTTCATGATGCGATGATAAAATTCGTCTGTTCACAACAACGTGCCAACTTCTCGGAACAAACATACATCACTATGTCTACACAAGCATGTAATGTTCTTTTGATCAATTTGCATTTAGGATACGTAGGAGAACGTACTGATAGGTGGATGGCCAACGGAGAGTCCGTCATTTACCAAACATTTGTGTTTCCTGCTGGTTCTTGTCGCATTAACTATCATTATATTAATGAGCTTATGTTACATACTGGGCTACCTAGGGCTTCAAACAGCAGCAAATCATCCAGTTCATATATCAATCTCCATCAGTCAACCCAATTGCTCGGCTTAAATTACCAATGGACAGTGTTAATGCTCAGATATTGCATTCGGAGTCTCTGCGTGTCTCCAGAGCCGCGATAACTTCTCTGAGAAGGCAATTATAGTCTTTATATGAATGATCAAACTCTGCGAAACATAGTCTGTATTTATGAGATAATGCACACACCTGTACCATCCATATATACGTCGTACAGATATGGATTTGTATGTTAGAATCCGACAATTGGTAGTCAGCATTCGTCTAGAATAATTGTCTCAGTGAAAATTATTCGTTTCTGTGACACCGGTTGCGCCCAGGGTATGAGTGAAGGCCATTTGTTGTATCTCATATGTGTAGCTTACCGGGAAGCATACAATCCAAGATGGCCGCCATGATGACGTCACGTCATTTTGAAAAAGAGCATTTTTGGACGATATTTTGGTCAGAATTTTCGATTTTTTTATTTTTGTGTTTTCTTCCCAAAAACTGCATGATAAATTGGTAAATAAAAATCTGATATGAAATAAAATAGTTTACCCACGTGTCCACGCACAAAAGCAAAATTTGCGAAGAAATATGACGAAAACATCACGTTTCTGGTACCCCACATTGCCGTCATTTTGAATTTTCCCATGATCCTCCACTCTTGGGGTCACACAATTGAGCTCAAAATGACCTCAATATGATAATCTAAAAAGTCACGGAGTTTCAGCTCTCAATTGTTTTTTGTAGTTCCGAAGATAGGAGCAAAAACACAACGGGGGGAGGGGGCGGAAAGTGCCTCACCAGGCCAGGTAGGATTAATGATAAAATTAATTTTCTTATTGTACATACTCTGTGAGGTCCATCTTATCTTCGATATGGAAGCTGAACTCATAGGAGAAGCTATTGCTGTAATCCCAATACCAAGCAGCCGCAAGATTTGGATACTGGAATTGTCGAGGGGACTTTGAGCTGTGTGGTTCTTAGAGAAGATGTTACCATTCACCCAACGGCAAATAACGGCTGATATATTAACGATGCATTGATTCTTTGGAATTCACGTTGGATATAAAGTCTCTGGAGTTAACATCGGAATCGCTGTAATAGCTCAGATGTCTCCGGGGAAGATACTCACTGGGATCGCTCCAGACTTACTGTGTCCACAACCTGAGCAGTCCGTAGACAATACGGCTGCAGAATACTTGGCACGGTCTTGGAGGCCTGTTAATACACTAGAACTTGGATATGTAACAGTCGTGTTTGGATGAACGCAGGGGAACTTTACATCATCGCCATTGCCTTTATGTCACAATCAGACTATATTTCGTGAACTGAAGTGAGTTAATAAACGTGCCTCCTAGTCGTATATACATATACTGGAAATCCGGCTGAAAGGTATTCAGTTATATTAAGGTAAGTGTTCCAAGTTATATTAGCGATCATACATCTGGGTGATTTGCAAATCACTCTCAAATCATCTATTTCTTTTTAATTCATTTGCCTAATTTAAATCAAAGTCTGATATGAATGAGTAGTTTTAGCCGAACGAACCGTCGTGGAAAAACATACTCAGTTAAAGTTAAACTCACTCATCAACTTAAAGTATGAAATAACCAATGCCATCTAGGGAATTAATCAGTCAGCTAGAAATGATTTAGTGGTTTAGTTCCGGATTTTGTAACCACTTTCCGCTGCACTCATACAACATTTTCTATGTTTTGAGGGAGACAATTCGCACATTTTTTTATCGGTTGTCAACTTTAAAATGGCATAAATTTGACACAGATCTTTAATTTTACGCAAACAGTCGAAACTGCTATTTTCCCATAAAAAAAAACCACTATATCCCAAAAGTATTGGACTTCATATTCTATTATATTGGGGTCAATTTTAGTCTATTTGCATAACCCCACGAGCAGAGGTTTATTGGTAAATTTAATATGGCGAAGAGAAGTTCAAGTTCAAGAAGTGAAGTTTTCGTCATTTTTCCCTAAAATTTCTGCTTTTCTGCAATGAAAATCGGACAAAAACTATTTTATTTCACATCACATTAATATTTGCTCAAATTCATCATGCTCTTTTGTGGAGAAATATCATAAATAAAAAATATAAATAAATCGACCGAAAAATCGTCGAAAAATGCTGTTTGAAAATGACATCATTGTGACGTCATCAAAATGGCCATCGTAGATTTTTTACATTTTATGGTAGAGCCTGACCCAAGTGTATAGTGTGGTAAGGCTCAGCCTCTATCTGCAGGGGTCAAAAAATAATTATGGGAGGGTCATTTCGATCCCCCCCTCCCCAGGCCTGGATAAGTCCCAAAAAAACAGGCCAGATAGGGTTTAAAGTATCTTGGTACATGACGAAAACAACTAAGACTATTTAACTATTATTGAAATTCACCTTGATATTTCCGTCGCTGTGTTTAACCTTTGAACATGTTCCGTTAAATAAAATAGTTAATCTCACGGTTATGCATCAATTATATACACTGGTTGAAGAACCTGACCGTTTAACCCTTTCTGGTCTGGGCTTTTTGGAACGTATCCTGGACTGGCGGGGCCGCAATGCCCCCACCCCCCGCCCCCTAATTATTTTTCTCACCCTTTGAGCTTGGGGGCTGAAACTTACCACATTATACCCTTGGGTCAAGCTCTACCAGATAATGTAAAAAATCCAAGATGGTCACAGTGACGTCATTTTCAAAAACGGCATTTTTGGGTCGATTTTTCGGTCATATTTTCTGATTTTTTTATTTATGCAAAAACTTCATGATAAATTAGTATATCTTAATATGATGTGAAATAATGGTTTTTGTCCTCTTTTCATGGCAGAAAAACAGAAATTTTGAAGATATATGACGAAAAATCACTTTTCTGGTACCACACGTGGTCGCGATAATGAATTTACCCATGATCCCCTGCTCGTGAGGTCATGCAAATAGGCTCTAAATGAATCTAATATGATGAACATTAAAGTCGCTGAGTTTCAGCTCTCCATTTTTTGTCGTTCCGGAAATAGCGTAGAAAGTTTGGTGGGGGGACCATTTTGCCCCCCCCGCCCCCCCGGCCCGGCAGTCAAACAAAGAAAGCGTATCTTCGTGAGTACGAGTTGTTTATTCAACCCATACAGAATTGCATGAACCAAATTCAACGGGAATAGCTCTGTGTTTGCTTTCCTCCCCAATTCTCCTTCTCTAGTTTGATAATTGCATTTTGGACTCAAATAAAATTAAGCTATGAACGGATGCGCTTAAACCTACCGTCAGAATAGTTCCAAGTCTGTTTGCTTTTCAAACATGGCAGCACATCTATTATTCCTGTATTTTTATATTAAATGTACTCGTATGTACAACAAACGTGAGTAATCGCTTCCTATCGTCAATTTACTGATAAAAAGATAGAGGATCGACCACAATCAAATAATTTGGAAGATGAAATTTTACGTCTTCGGAATTTAGCGTACCGGCGCCAGGATGAAAATAGTTCAGACCTCTCGACCTTTCCGGGATCGTCTTACCCCAAGACGTGATATAAGCCACGAGACTCAAAGTTACTGATATGCATTTGTATATTAGATCGTAGCCGTTGACACAACGATGGTAAAATAAACGCATGGCATATTCTAATGCATTGTTATCGTAGGTTTGTGGTTGTATGCGTCATGAACAAAAGACTTGAGCAATTACAGCTATCAAATGCATTGGCCGTATTTTTCGGCACTTACCAAGCAGTCATCGTCCATAATGTTGTTAACGTCACCACTTCTACGATATTTTCAACGCAAAAATCCTTTTATAAATTCCACGATATAAAATTTCAATGAGCGCATAGCCGACGAGTCAAGCCGATACAACGCATTGGCTCATTCCAGAGCGACAACTTAAACTCATGTGTGGGTTAACGAAATTAGCAAAGTTCGGTAAATTCGCAATATACAAAGTGTACTGATAATAATCAGGGTCAATGGAATATTCATACTGCTAAATATTTATACTGTTGACAGTATGTTAATCGATTTACTTTTACATAATCAAAGTAGGTGAGGTCCGACATCAAGGTCTGTTACGAGAACTTTCAATCAAGGGAGCAAAACTGTGTGTATGGACTATCTTGTTACGGGGTGGCTAGAACCCGGGTTCAAATATGGGAAACATTTAATAAACACTGCCCGAATTGTAGAAGCGGGTGGTGTTGACAGCCGCAAAATCAATGGCTTAGAAATTCATTTAGGAGAACGAATATAATATCATTCCAATATTGGACAATCGTGATGTCTGCTAGGATTGTCGAAAAATGTTTATCGTTTCTCTTTTGCAAGAAACCAGTTTTAGTTTGCGTTCTATGCATTCAATGAATGTTACAACGGTCGCATGGAAGAAGTGCTTCGATTAGAAGCGCGGAAATTCCGTATCAGAGAAAACTGTCTACTGATTGCTGTTATAAAGCAGACACCTGAAATCTGATTATTCCATCTTTTAGACGTGTATCCAAAAGCAATGCGTGAAGCATTTCAGTTTGATGTATCGAGAGCTGAAGTAAAAATAAGACGGTAATCACCCATGCCGCATTAGGTTGTGTTCTTGTCGTGACTTGACAACCATATGATTCCATGCTGTGGCCAAACGGGCCTCAGTAGAGAGACATGTCTGGTCTTGAATTAAACAAGAGACAAATAACATCAAGCAGGGTGTATAAGAGAATTAGAGAAAATCAGGGGAAATTCACCCAGAAGCATGCAGAAAACTACCCCCTAGCTTATGAGATCCCTAAGACGACTTAGAAATATCTACAGAAATTCAGATTGTTCTAGGTGAAAGGATGTCATACGAAATAATACACGTTCTATGTCGCTAAACACAGGGGTAATATCAATACGAGGGCTGAATTAGCCCTCTATCCATTGATCGGGAATGCTGATTTTCAGTAAAACAAGTGAAACAAAATATACACGAGGTGTGCAACGGAATGACACTTTTTCTTGAATAGCTCCCATATTTCACCAGATGGACTATTCAGCCATAACCATGTTGTCGATTGTTCTGACGGATCTGCGCCAAACACACAGATTGAATTGTTCGTTCTTACGCAGGTATGAATAAGTCCTTCTTCGACATGTAGAGCAACACACTTTTCGTACATTCTTGCTAACGGTGATCAGATATCCTGAATGGTGATCATAAGTTTGTGTTGCTGACTTATCATGTTTAGTTTATTGTATCTAGCGTAACTGACGTATTGTAGTGGTGCAGTGAAGACACGCCTTGTGGGAAAGAGATACTCTGCAAAACGGAAAATAAGTGATCATTTGTGTCGCATGTTAGACCATCACTGATGATTGTATGAGATTTCTCTTGTCGAATGTGTTGTATCCTTGGTAGCTCGGACAGAATTCAGCATGTATCCTCTATTCAGGGCCATAGCGAGCACATGTGGCTCATTTTGTTTCGTATTATTTTGCTTACACTCGCGTGATCGCTAAACAATTATACACCTCCTATAAATCTCAAGGAAGATAAAACTGAACGATTGGCACACGCATCCACATAGCTCTTATGAATATACAATCTTATTCAGGATTCTAGCGAACAGTTCGTGACATTTATCGATACCGTACTAGAATCAGAATGAGTGATTTCCATGTAAGTAATTTGAACAGGACAAAAACAATTCCCAATACAGCCTATTCAAATCTGTTTTCCCGATATACTCCATGCACCCTCTGGTGATCTACAAGCGATATAACTGTTAATGGAGTATATCAACTATAAGCGATTTCGTCGACTGTTCTTCCCGTGAACAGATATGGATGAACACACAGTTTGCCATCCCTCGAACATTTGGCCCTATACATATATATCACAATATTCATATCATTGTCAGTTTTGCTAGTTCAACACATTTACCCAATACATATATACATATGAATGTAATGAGAAATGGTCAGTTCTAGAACTGGTTTGTCAATGAGGCATAATTGGCTATATCGGCAGCTCCAGATCAATGGGGCGTATCGTGATTCAGATGACAGCGAGGAGTGAATACGATTTAATGTCGCTTTCAACACTATTTCAATCATATAACGACATTTGGGTCCTATTCCTTTGAACACCCGGGAACCCCACGGGTGCCCCAGTTAGTCGCCTCTTACGACAATATGATGCCTTGAAAAGATGAATAAACTATCCTAAATATTCACATTTTCAAACTTTGTTGATCCATGTATTGTTAAACGTATTAAACAGAGGCTCGCGGATTTTTCGCAGACTGATTTTCCGTTAGGTAGTTCCGGGTGAAGGTCAGTGAAAATACATCTGCCACAGCAACGCCTATTCCTTATAATATGGACATGAACTGTCGTAATATAGTATGAAATCGTCCTAAAGCACAACTGACACCGAGTGGACGTTACCACGGCTGAAGCATGGAAACGTAAATGAAAATGGAATATTCAACTCACTTCAGGCTTTACGATATCAGAATTATGGGTTCAGTCCTGATTTCTGACGGTGCTTGAGATCTTACTGCATCTAGACTCCAGTGGCAAGATAAATGTATCATGTCATGACCCGTCTCGCCTGTCAGAATGCTTCATCGTCCGGTACCAAGGTTGATGTGGTATTGGCATGGATCTACACCAAACGCGAAGATTTGTATTGCCTATAAATGTAGCAAACGAATAAATAATATCGCAAGCATAGTTTGAACATTTTGTCATTTTGTGCTTACGAAAACGGCGAATTTTGAATTTTGTAACTATCGCAATTACAACGCCAAAAACCAGGAGAACGAAACGTATATGTACGAATTGTAGAGGAACCCAATAAATGTCGTTTGTTTGACTTAAAGCGGCGAGTTTGTCGCTGTCAATGTTCGTCACCAGGGGCATCTGTTAAGAGCTAGGTCAGCACTATATGGGCATCCACTGGATGTGGCAGGTGTCCTACCTTACAGTTTCAGAGCGATGTCGTGAGACATGTCACCTTAGAGCAGATGTACTCTTCAAGTAATGAATAACAGCCTAAACAGCTACTTTACTTTGCGCTTTATCCTAATTAGCAGGGGCATTTGAGTTCTATGCAGCTTTTAAGAATATTGAAATGGAATTAGAAACGTGCAAGGGATGAGATGAATTCCTCTTCGGTGTTGCTGCTCCACACAGGTTCCTTTAAATTTTTAATATCGCGTCACACGAATATTTGTCCTTCCGAAGTTAGAACGTAATGATTTCATTGCGAAAGGAGCAACTTTGTAGTGGAGCGTGTAAAGCTCATTTCAGTAACATGTTTCTGGGAAGATTTTCTACGCCTGCTACTGCATATGACTTGCTGATAAATTTCTTCGTACAATCCCTCATTTAATACGCCACCCATTGATACAAGTGAAGAAAACCGATTTGCTTACATATCATTTCCTTACGCACATGTCCTTGGCTCGTGTAACAGCCACTCTATCTTGATGTCACCTCATATAGTCTTGCTCTTATTTGAAGTTCTTGTTTCATTATGAAAATATATCGAACATCTGTTCGTTGACAAGGGACGGAGCTGTAGCTTTGGGAAGCTTTTTTATTTTATATAACATCGTATGTGCCTGGCAGGTAGAGGGGAAGACTATATCCTGCCAGGACGCAAGGGAGAAATACACAAATGCGTTATTTTAAACGTTATTATTTCAGCGTTAAAATGGATTTTAACGCGACATAAGGTCTATCACATGAGGACCAATATTATTCCAATGAGATAGTAGCGGCAATAATTCAGATATTGGAGATCTAGAAGGACCACGTGGCTGGGTGATTCTTAAGATGAACTGTTACTATTCTTCCAAAGGCAAATAACGACAGGAGTTGATATATTGGCGAGGCATTGATTCCCTGGTTATCCCGTAGGATATAAAGTCTCCAGAGTGAACGCCGTGATCACTGTAATATGGAACGGACCTAGGAGGAGAGTCTCTTGCAATGCTCAAAATATACAGTATCCATGATCTGAGAAATCTGTAGTCAATAAACTACTGGTCCTCGAAGCAAGTGAATACGTCTGGATTTGATAAGTGACGATCATGATTGTGTGAACACATGGGAAATATTACATGCATACAGAGAACCCGGCACGATGTTCCAACATCACGATCCGGCCACAATTCTGTAATTTGACCGTGCTATTGCGGACTGAGGCTGCGCCGCATGATCTCCGTATTCAGACTAAATCTCCAAGAGAATACTAAGGGTGGTGTGCTCAGTTGTTTTCGGTAAGTGTGTTTTTTCTGAATTTCCATATCATGCAACGGTGGTTTATTGTACGTCCATTCTGATATAATATGAGATATGTTGTGAGTCAAACTCATAAACGCTGGTCCTATCACAAAACCTGTTTGTCTCGAACGCATGAATGGATCTTTCATTTAGACTCATGGTTCGGGTCTAATTTTTGCGGATTATCCCATTCTCTCAAACAAATTTTAAAACTAAGTTGGGTATCTTTGTAATCAAACCGTGTATGTAGTATTGGACGTGTACACTGGGACACTGGTACACTGGGACATTTTTCACATTTTTGCAAAAATGTTATTATTGTCATGTAGTGTAGCCTTCTATACTCTCGTTATAACTTATATTTAGTATGACATAGTCATGCAAAAAATTCTGAAATATCTTTTATACTTTTCTCCAGAATTCGTTTTTAAAAACGTAAAAAAAAAATGTGGCCCAGTTTGCCCCACTATGGAGTACACTGGAACATCCACTGTGGTGCCGTCGTGATATAGCTGAAATATTGTTGAAAGCGACGTTAAATTCTATTCACTCACTCACTCACTCCACTGTGGTGCGATGGGACAATAATCAAAATACATGTTATATCAAGCATATACTAATATGTTTCATAGGAGTTTAGAAGATTCAACAGCGATGATTAAGTTACTTGCTGTTTCAGATCTGCGCTTCACTTAAAATATTTCGCAGGGGCCAAATTTGAGGAAAAAAATATTTTGTATGATTTTCATTCCAACGAAAGCAATTGACTTTGAAAGTGTTAGTAAAACTCATCAAATCTGATAGTGTTAGCAATTAATATAATCTAGGAAACAAAATAATGCATTTTGATACCATTTTAGGGTCAAAGTAAATTTCACCATTTGATTACTATTGTCCCAGTGTGCCCCAGCGAAAGTGTCCCAGTCCGCCCCATGTGTATGATATTCTCCATTTTATGAAAACACTAATACATACATCTGAGAAAATAAATCTATATAATTTAAATTATACCTTTGTCCATCCTTTCTCAGTAGTAACAAAACAGCAATGAAGTACTGCTGAAAACTTGGTATAACAAAATATCATCCTTAGTCCTCAGAATTTACTTGGACTGCTACAAAAACAGTTTTTTTGCTCGTATTTTTTTACCAATGATAGTTTTTATATGTAATCAATATAGGTGTTGTATGGGGCGGTAGCTTTCTGCTAATTATATTGTAATGTACTTTCTGTACTTAACAAAGGATCCAGACGCCTTGTCCCACTGTGCCCCCTCCCCCATGTCCAACTGTACCTCGATCTCCCCTTCGTGCATGTCAATATATTTCGATATTACACTGTAGATACGCTAGCATCAAGTTGTTTCCATACTGACCCAAATTGACCGTGTGCGGTAACGCGCTTGTGTATAATATAATACATTATGCACGGGTTTTTGTTGACCTGTGTTTCCAAATATGTTCAGCGTGGTAAAGTAACATCCACATAGCGTATCGTAACCAAGGGTGGATTTGGGAATTAGCTCAGTTACTTCTGATTCTCCGGGAAATAAATATATTGAAATAAAAATAAATGTCGTATAAACTGGTCGAAAGTTGGACTGTACTCGCCTGGAATTGTGTACTGTAAGGCAAGGTCTGTAACATCGATAATATAGAGTAGATAACATCTAGTAATCGATTGTTCTGATTGCCATTTCGCGTGCACAGTAACCAAGTACAAGAACGCATTGATAGCCAATATGACAACACGCCTG
The DNA here is from genome assembly GCA_036873755.1 of Hanleya hanleyi. Lineage (NCBI taxonomy): Eukaryota > Metazoa > Mollusca > Polyplacophora > Lepidopleurida > Hanleyidae > Hanleya > Hanleya hanleyi. The sequence goes on from JAVTVY010005668.1 coordinate 23,450, forward strand.
GTTATGAAACTAAATCAAATGATCAAGCTGAACCAACCGACATGATTCCCTCGAAGCGAGTTACCGTGGTATTAGGTACAACACAATCATTAGACCGCGTACGCGTTCAACACAATGGTGCAATGGAATAGTGCTGACCTGTTCCAACCTCATTGATGATTCTCCTAATAGAGTACGGAGACTGCAATTAATTACCAGGCCTTACTTCGTAAATAGTTGATTTCCTATTCGGTAAATTAAATCGACCTTCGATGGGATTTCGGCATGTTCCTAATTGTTTCCGTCTGTGCCTCAATTAGGTTTATGTCATGTATCAGACTCAGACCCAAATTTCTAGAGAATACCAGTGCGTGTAGAACGGCTGAATTCTTCACTGGTGTAAGTTGTTGGCTAACGCTGTGGTAGTGATTCCGTAATAGAGTATACAACGTGTCAGACACATTAATGAACGCAAGGAGCTAAGCGTGATTTTTGTTTACACGCAGCTTCATCAGTTAAAACACTATGCTAGAGTCCTTAGTGAGGATGTTCCACCTGCAGACAGGGTTATCTCCCCTAATGTCATGTCGATCGACCCTGCCTTCATTCCCTTTAGATATAGCCTTGTACCAAGACATCATTTCATAAAACCTGAATCTCACCAGTCAAACAGTACCCAATATATATTTCGTTTGTTTGACTGAAAGCGGACAGTTAGGCGCTGTCCATGTTCGTCAACATTAGCATCTGTTAAGAGCTAAGCCGGTACTTTATGGGCACCCACTGGATTTGGCAGGTGTCCTACTTTACAGGTTCAGAGCGATGTCGAGAGATTTGTCACCTCAGAGTAGGTGTACTATTTAAGTGATGTACAAAAAGCCTAAATTCAGTACCTTTACGTTGAGTTCCATCCTAATTAGAGGCACCTGAGTTCTCTGCAGCCATTAAGAATATTGAAATGGAATTAGAAACGTTCACGGGGAGAGATGAATTCTTCTTCGGCGTTGCTGCTCCACACAGGCTCCTTTCAATTTTTAATATCGCGTCACACGAATATTTGTCCTTCCGAAGTTAGAAAGTAATGCTTTCATTGCGAAAGGAGCAACTTTGTAGTGGAGCGTGTAAAGCTCATTTACATTAAAAACATGTTTCTGAGAAGAATCGCTATTCCTGCTACTGCATAATAAATTTCTTCGTACTATCCCTCATTTAATGCGCCATTCATTGATACAAGTGGAGTAAACCGATTTGCTTACATTGTACATATCATTTAATTAAGCACATGTCCGTGGCTCGTGTAACTGCAACTCTATCTTACTATTATCTTGTATAGTCTTGCTCTTATTTCAAGTTTTTCGTTTCATTGTGAAAATGTATCGAACATCTGTTGGTTGACAAGGAACGGAGCTGTAGCTTTGGAAAGCTTTTTTTAAATTTGATATAACATCGTATGTACCTGGCAGGTAGAGATGAAGAATATATCCTGCCAAGACCCTAGGGGTAAATACACAAATGCGTTATTTTGAACGTTATTATTTCTGCGTTAAAATTTGATTTTCTTACGCGATATCAGGTCCACCACATATTAGATTAGTCCATGAGGACCAATATCATTCCAATGGGAAGTAGCGGCAAGAATTCAGATATTGGAGATCTAGAAGAACCACGGGGCTGAGTGATTCTTAAGATGAACTGTTACTATTCTTCCAAAGGCAAATATCGACAGGAGTTGATATATTGACGAGGCATTGATTCCCTGGTTATCCCGTAGGATATAAAGTCTCCAGAGTGAACGCCGTGATCACTGTAATATGGAACGGACCTAGGAGGAGAGTCTCTTGGAATGCTCAAAACATACAGTATCCAGATCTGAGAAATATGTAGTCAATAAACTACTGGTCCTCGAAGCATGTGAATACACCTGGAATTAATAAGTGACAATCATGATTGTGTGGACACATGGGAAATATTACATGCATACAGAGAAACCCGGCACCATGTTCCGACTTCATGATCCGGTTACAATTCTGTAATTTGACCGTGCTATTGTAGACTGACGCTGTGCCGCATGATCTCCGTATTCAGACTAAATCTCCAAGAGAATACTAAGGGTGGTGTGCTCAGTTGTTTTCGGTAAGTGTTGTTTTTCTGAATTTCCATATGATGCAAACGGTGGTTTATTGTACGTTCACTCTGATATAATATGAGATATGTGTGAGCCAAACTTATAATCGCAGTTCCTGTCACAAAACCAATGGCTGTTTGTCTCGAACGCATGAATGGATCTGTCATTTAGACTCATTGTTCGGGTCTGTTTCACGGATTATCCCATTCTCTCAAGCAAATTTTAAAATTAAGTTGGGTATCTTTGTAATGAAACCGCGGATGTAGTATTGGACAGATAAATGTCATTATATTTCGATATTACAATATAGACACGCTAGCATCAAGTTGTTTTGATATTGACCCATATTGATCGTGTGCGGTAACGCGCTTCTGTATAATATACATATAGGCACGTGTTTGTGTTGACGTGTATGTCCACATATGTCCAATGTGATAAAGTAACATCCATATAGCGTATCCTATCCAAGGGTAGCTTTGGAAATTATCTCAGTTACTTCTGATTCATGGGGAAAGTATAATCTATCGAAATAAAAATAAATGTGGAATAAACTGGTCGAAATTAGGAGTGTACTCGCCTGGAATTGTGTACTATAAGGCAAGGTCTGTAATATCGATACTATACATTGTAGATAACATATAGTAATCGATTGTTCCGATTTCCATTTCGCGTGCACAGTAACCAAGTACAAGAACGCATTGATAGCCAATATGACAACACGCCTGGTTATGAAACTAAATCAAATGATCAAGCTGAACCAACCGACATGATTCCCTCGAAGCGAGTTACCGTGGTATTAGGTACAACACAATCATTATACCGCGTACGCGGTCAACACAATGGTGCAATGGAATAGTGCTGACCTGTTCCAACCTCATTGATGACTCTCCTAATAGAGTACGGAGACTGGAATTAATTACCAGGCCTTACTTCGTAAATAGTTGATTTCCTATTCGGTAAATTAAATCGACCTTCGATGGGATTTCGGCATGTTCCTAATTGTTTCCGTCTGTGCCTCAATTAGGTTTATGTCATGTATCAGACCCAGACCCAAATTTCTAGAGAATACCAGTGCGTGTAGAACGGCTGAATTCTTCACTGGTCTAAGTTGTTGGCTAACGCTGTGGTAGTGATTCCGTAATAGAGTATACAACGTGTCAGACACATTAATGAACGCAAGGAGCTAAGCGTGATTTTTGTTTACACGCAGCTTCATCAGTTAAAACACTATGCTAGAGTCCTTAGTGAGGATGTTCCACCTGCAAACAGGGTTGTCTCCCCTAATGTCATGTCGATCGACCCTGCCTTCATTCCCTTTAGATATAGCCTTGTACCAAGACATCATTTCATAAAACCTGAATCTCACCAGTCAAACAGTACCCAATATATATTTCGTTTGCTTGACTAAAAGCGGACAGTTAGGCGCTGTCAATGTTCGTCAACATTAGCATCTGTTAAGAGCTAAGCCGGTACTTTATGGGCATCCACTGGATTTGGCAGGTGTCCTACTTTACAGGTTCAGAGCGATGTCGAGAGATTTGTCACCTCAGAGTAGGTGTACTCTTTAAGTAATGAACAAAAGCCTAAATTCAGTACCTTTACGTTGAGTTCCATCCTAATTAGAGGCACCTGAGTTCTATGCAGCCATTAAGAATATTGAAATGGAATTAGAAACGTTCACGGGGAGAGATGAATTCCTCTTCGGCGTTGCTGCTCCACACAGGCTCCTTTAAATTTTTAATATCGCGTCACACGAATATTTGTCCTTCCGAAGTTAGAAAGTAATGCTTTCATTGCGAAAGGAGCAACTTTGTAGTGGAGCGTGTAAAGCTCATTTACATTAAAAACATGTTTCTGAGAAGAATCGCTATTCCTGCTACTGCATAATAAATTTCTTCGTACTATCCCTCATTTAATGCGCCATTCATTGATACAAGTGAAGTAAACCGATTTGCTTACATATCATTTAATTAAGCACATGTCCGTGGCTCGTGTAACTGCAACTCTATCTTAATATTATCTTGTATAGTCTTGCTCTTATTTCAAGTTTTTCGTTTCATTGTGAAAATGTATCGAACATCTGTTGGTTGACAAGGAACGGAGCTGTAGCTTTGGAAAGCTATTTTTAAATTTTATATAACATCGTATGTACCTGGCAGGTAGAGGTGAAGAATATATCCTGCCAGGACCCTAGGGGTAAATACACAAATGCGTTATTTTGAACGTTATTATTTCTGCGTTAAAATGGATTCTCTTACGCGATATCAGGTCCACCACATATTAGATTAACCATGAGGACCAATATCATTCCAATGGGAAGTAGCGGCAAGAATTCAGATATTGGAGATCTAGAAGAACCACGGGGCTGAGTGATTCTTAAGATGAACTGCTACTATTCTTCCAAAGGTAAATAACGACAGGAGTTGATATATTGACGAGGCATTGATTCCCTGGTTATCCCGTAGGATATAAAGTCTCCAGAGTGAACGCCATGATCACTGTAGTATGGAACGGACCTACGAGGAGAGTCTCTTGCAATGCTCAAAATATACAGTAGTATCCATGATCTGAGAAATCTGTAGTCAATAAACTACTGGTCCTCGAAGCATGTGAATACGCCTGGAATTGATAAGTGACGATCATGATTGTGTGGACACATGGGAAATATTACATGCATACAGAGGAACCCGGTACGATGTTCCAACATCACGATCCGGCCACAATTCTGTAATTTGACCGTGCTATTGTAGACTGAGGCTGCGCCGCATGATCTCCGTATTCAGACTAAATTTCCAAGAGAATACTAAGGGTGGTGTGCTCAGTTGTTTTCGGTAAGTGTGTTTTTCTGAATTTCCATATGATGCAAACGGTGGTTTATTGTACATCCATTCTGATATAATATGAGATATGTTGTGAGTTAAACTTATAAACGCTGTTCCTGTCACAAAACCAATGCATGTTCGTCTCGAAAGCATGAATGGATCTTTCATTTAGACTCATGGTTCGGGTCTGTTTCACGAATTATCCCATTCTCTCAAGCAAATTTTTAAATTAAATTGGGTATCTTTGTAATGAAACCGCGGATGTAGTATTGGACAGGTGTATGTAATTATATTTCAATATTGCAATGTAGATACGCTAGCATCAAGTTGTTTCGATATTGTCCCATATTGACCGTGTACGATACTCGTTTGTGTATAATATATATATATATATATATATATATATGCACGTGTTTGCGATACAGATCGCATGCTGATAGCAAAATACGAGCGTAGCGTGCGAGATCTATCGCGTTACGTTTCGTAACTTGTGTCTAATACCGCTTAACCCGGGGCTAGGGGCCGTATGAACCCATGTACTTCAAGATCCTCATGGTGGTCATATGAACAGACACAACCAAAGCGTGACTTAGATACATCAGTCTCTAGATGACGACTTTACAACGATTATTATGGATTAAGAATACTGATCAGCGATACGGATTTTATATTTTCGGAACATCATAGTGTCTTGTCGGCATCATTCAAAACTGTTGACCGCTTCTCTCTTGCAGGAAACTAGACTATGTTTATGTATACTATGATTGTCTTTTTGAATTTGGTGCTAATACTGTTATATGGAATATGGAATAGGTCTTTGGATTATGGACTCGGATATTATTTAATGGACGACGGCTGAATTCAATGGGAAAGTAATCTATCGAAATAAAAATAAATGTGAAATAAACTGGTCGAAAGTAGGGCTGTACTCGCCTGTAATTGTGTACTGTAAGGCAAGGACTGTAACATCGATATTATACACGTTGATAACATATAGTAATCGATTCTTCCGATTGCCATTTCGCGTGCACATTAACCAAGTACAAGAACGCATTGATAGCCAATATGACAACACGCCTGGTTATGAAACTAAGTCAAATGATCAAGCTGAACCAACCGACATGATTCCCTCGAAGCGAGTTACCGTGGTTTGAGTCACAGCACAATCATTAGACCGCGTACGCGGTCAACACAATGGTGCAATAGAATAGTGCTGACCTGTTCCAACCTCATTGATGATTCTCTTAATAGAGCACTGAGACTGCAATTAATTACCAGGCCTTACTTCGTAAATAGTTGATTTCCTATTCGGTAAATTAAATCGACCTTCGATGGGATTTCGGCATGTTCCTAATTGTTTCCGTCTGTGCCTCAATTAGGTCTATGTCATGTATCAGACTCAGACCCAAATTTCTAGAGAATACCAGTGCGTGTACAAGGGCTGAATTCCTCATTGGCCTAAAGTTGCTGGCTAACCCTGGGGTAGTGATTCCGTAATAGGGTATAACATATTCCAGTTTCAATCCCGACAATACAACGTGGCAGACACATTAATGAATGCAAGGAGCTAAGCGTGATCTTTGTTTACATGTAGCTTTATTAGTTACAAAACTATGCTAGAGACCTGAGTGAGGATGTTCCACCTGCAAACAGGGTTGTCTCCCCTTAGGTCATGTCGATCGACCCTGCCTTCGTTCACTTTAGATATAGCCCTCTCCCAAAACATCATTTCATAAAACCTGAATCTCACCAGTCAAACAGTCCTTATCAGCATACTAAATAATAAGATATTTAATTTCCGAAAATTAAATATTGCTGTTTTTTTCAAACAAACGATCGTTAGCTTTGATGCAATGTTGTTGTTGTCATAAAGAGACATTTAATAAACGCTGATATTTAATTTCGATTGTTTATTTTCTTGCGTCTGCCGAACCTCAAATCCGCAGCAGTTGATTAAATCTGATTAATTCAAGTTGTTGCGATATAGAGCAGCTCGGATAATCTCGCAGTTTCAATCTTAGTCAAAGGCAACATGGTATGGTGAAGACCCACTGTGTGGAGACTGCGCCCCCTTTTTCGTCCTCGACAATTGACAGAATGGCATAAGGGGAGATAATCATGTTTGGAGGTTGAATGACGTTATTATAATGAAGTCGAGACCAAGATCAGCATAAATAAAACTACTCGTTTGAACGGCTGCATCAGCATTCATGTTTTTTTTCGGACCAGGGGGTGTAGATTAGGATCGCTGCAACCACCTGCTTTGCGAAGAGGGCTTTATGCCAGCCTGATTTAGTGCTCACATTATTTAACATCTGGAAAATAATTAAAGTGAAACGTCGGCGTAAACTTATGTCTATTATCCCCGTGAGCTACTGATCTGACCCCAGGCATTACTTACACGCGACTAATTCCGCTTATTTACCGTTCCATACAAGAGCCTTTTATTGCGTGAGGGTTTGAATGTGATGGGGTGGGAGTATTGGTCCCAGTTCCCGTAGAAACCCTAATGCTGAATTTTAACTTACGAAGAAATATAAAACGACCTTCACATACCAATTTACTAAAAATACTGTTTTTTTCTCTCTCTTCAGTAGTATACCCCCACTCGAACTTCTCCTCTTCATATGTGAAATGCGAACGCTTGCAGGATGGGTGATTTTGTTCAATTTTTTTGCTGAATTTGAAAATGTTAAAAAAAAAAAAATTGAAAATTTGAAATGAGATTTCACAAAAGCTTCACAATACAGATTCTGTTGTATGCATCCCCACGGAAGCAGCCAGAATAGTCTATTTTCCTACTTTCAATAGCAGCTACATTATCATAATTGTCCGGGAGTTTAATGTTCCCGCCCATGAGCACCTCGGTGTGTTACCTAGTAAATACCACAAATGATCTCGCGAGGTGGCGTTTCACATTAACAAACACATGCAGTAGTAGTATATCGCGATCGTGAGCGGTGTCGGTTATAACGATTATTGTATGAACTCCCCTGAGCGGACTGTGAACTGTGAATGTCTGGAACAGTAGTCGACGAGAAATGATGTACTACTCTTTCGTTATTCGATTTAACAGTAGTTCGGGCGTTTTTATTTTCATATTAACACGCATTGTCATTGTGATCAAACGTATAAACCGAGGTTTATTAAGACGCCACCGCCTGTATTGACTGAATGTGAGCTACCGGACTTATGACACACACTACCCGCTCCATTACGTCAAGATTCGGAACAATTATGACAAACTTGCCCTATGTGCATATGCGGATTTATGATGAAGAAATCTGCAAATAGTCTTATGTCACTGTAAATTTCGCTGTAAACAAGTTTTTAATAACTGTGTGGACATAATTCGAAATTTCCCGATTTATAAATTATTTGCTACATGGCGATACCCATACTGCCAGAGCCGTAAGGGATCGTTTCCATTAATCGTTTTTTCTTCAGTCGCGATTTTTCTTCAATTTTCTCGATTGAAAAACGATCAGTCGCGAATCAGTCGCGAGGATATCGAGAAAAAAATGAGAAAAAACGATTGAACCTTTTCTGGAAAAAAACATTCTCTCGCGATATCGTTTTTGAATCGTTTACCCATGCGCGATCCGTTCTTGATCGCGAATCTTCAATCGCGAGAGAATCGGGTTTTTTTCAAGGCGCGAGAGAATCGTGAGGCGGAGTGATATTTGACACATAGGCCGTGTTGCCATGGTACGCCGCTCTATCCGCGAACTGGGAACTACATGTAATGTTGATTGCGGATTTGTCGATGGAAAAACCTATATTACTATACTATACTGCATAAATGCGCAAGATAACCGAATAATATATATGATTCACGATCTATTGTCTCCTACAAGCCGAAGTAGGGCGTATGCTGGAAATATCTATACATATACCTGTTACATGCACCCTGTGACGTTCGCGTTTATTTATTCAATAATCGTGTGAGTCGACAATGTATTAATGTTCAGTCATTCCCTTCATACTTTCGATAATTTCCTCATATATTCATGCAACTTGGTATAAGCAATACAGGATGATAGTCACAATATCTTGTTTTGTAAATACCGGGTACAGGTCATAAGTGGATTTGAGTTCGTCGTTGATTGCATTATCAGAATGATTACGGCACAGGCTTGATAGAGGTGTGAATGGGCGCATGGCGATAACCCAGAACAGCTTAGCCCTCCAGCCGAGAATTTCTAGGTTAATTAAGGTGAAAAATAGTGTAATTAAATATGTATATTTTGTTATAGTAAAACATACATTAGGAAAGGGTATCCATTCATGTTTTGGTACAGTTTTTAAGATATTGAGATGTGAATAAGTTCAAAAAATCACCATCAAGTTAATTTTATTTATTATAAGAATATTCCCGCAGTGATTTCATATTTATATCAAATACATATCACAATGGTGATTGAATCGCATATAACGGTTGGATTCGCATATGTACAATACTTTTTATTTTAATTTTATATTTTGATAAATGAACTATGAATGATTCCAAAGGGAAGCTCAAGCCAAAAACCAACTGAATAGTATATAATTTCATCTCTTACTGGATTAACCAGTTGTGAAAATTTTTACAAATAGCCCGCGCTATATATTAATAATTAAGTGCTTTCGAAGACTCAAAACCCTGTATGACAATGTTATATTCAATACAACGCCATCTATCTACACAAAGAAAATGGTGATCGTAGGACAAAAAACCACGCGTACAGCGAAAATCTGACGAATCAACTCAAAAATTCAGCCCGCACAGATGCCAAAGACGTTCACGAAAAATACTACACAAGAAATCTGGAATAATACCGGCTTTAAAACACAGAAATACCCAAAATAATAGACGAAATTGCAAGTGCAAATGACCCAATCTGACCATATCCGGGTCTGTGTCCCGTACAAAATATATGTAAATATGAAGTTATAATTATATGCATAACCATTATTCCTATGTATATATATAGATATTTTTTTTCAATTTCTTTCAATATCCCCATCGTATCTATATAACCGCCAACGGTACAGAAACACGCTATATTTGTACACTAGGCAAAGAATGGAAAAGGAAGAAGAAAAAATTATCGAACTTTATATAGTCTGACTGAAGTGTTAGAAACTCGAACGTGTATGCGGGTCAGTCAGGCTGAACCAATGGCGTACTACTTTCGGCTATAATCCTCAATCGTTTTTTTTTTTTCAATCGTTTATATTTTCTCGATTAAAAAGCGATTGAATCGCGATATCGCTTTTTATTCGCGAGAATTTTCTCGATTGAAAAACGATTGCCAACAGAAAAAAAACCATTCTAACAGCGATCGCGAATGAATCGTTTATTTTGAAGAAAAAAAACCATTCCCTCGCGCCTTGGAAAATCGCGACTTCGAGAAAATTTGACGAAATAAACGATTCATTCGCGAACGATAATTGGAAACGGTGCCTAAGACCTAGTCCATTCTGGAGTTGAAAGGACTGTTATGTGCTTCACTTACAGAAGAGCCTCGTCAGACATGTTATGGTATATACGTAAATGACCAGTATCCTTCTTGATCATATCTTACATGGTGGTGTTAACGTAATCATCTGAGTTTCGACGATGCAATTCTATCCTACTGCGAAATACGAGGTCGAATACATTTACATGTTTATGATGCGATGATAAAATTCAGCTGTTCACAAAAACGTGCCAACTTCTCGGAACATACATACATCACTATGTCTGCACAGGCATGTAATGTTCGTTTGATAAACTTGTATTTAGGATACGTAGGAGAACGAACTGATAGGTGGATGACCAAGGGAGAATCCGTCATTTACCAAACATTTGTGTTTCCTACTGGTTCTTGTCGCATTAATTGTCATTATATTAATGAGCTTATGTTACATACTGAGCTACCTAGGGCTTCAAACAGCAGCAAATAATCCAGTTCATATATCAATCTCTATCAGTCAACCCAATTGCTCGGTTTAAATTACGGATGGACAGCGTTAATGCTCAGATATTGGATTCGAGTCCCTGCGTGTCTCCAGAGCCGGGATAACTTCTCTGAGAAGGCAATTATAGTCTTTATATGAATGATCAAACTCTGCGAAACATAGTCTGTATTTATGAGATAATGCAAACACCTGTACCATCCATATATACGTCCAAATATGGATTTGTATGTTAAAATCTGACAATCGGTAATCATCAGTCGTCCAGAATAATTATGTCAGTGAAAGTTGTTCGTTGCGACACAGGTTGAACCCAGGGTATGAGTGTAGGCCATTTTTTTTTATCTCATTTGTGTATCTTACCGGTAAGCAAACAACCCAAGATGCCCGCCATAATGCCGTCACGTCATTTTGAAAAAGAACATTTTTGGATGATGTTTTGGTCAGAATTTTCAAAAAAAAAATATTTTTGTTTTTTCTTCCCCAAAACTGCATGATAAATTAGTAAATAATAATCTGATATGAAATAAAATAGTTTACCCACTTGTTCACTTTTCTGGTACCCCACATGGTCGCCATTTTGAATTTACACATGATTCTCTGCTGGGTCAAGCAAATGGGCTCAAAATGACCCCAATATTATAATCTAAAACGTCACGGAGTTTCAGCTCTCAATTTTTTGTCGTTCCGGAGATAGGAGCAAAACAACAACGGGGTGGGGAGAGGGCGGACAGTGCTTCACCATTCCAGGTAGGGTTAATGGTAAAAATGTTCTGATTGTACATACTCTGTGAGGTCCATCTTATCTTCGATATGGGAGCTGCGCTCATAGGAGAAGCTATTGCTGTAATCCCACTACCAAGCAGCGGCAAGATTTGGATAGTTGAATTGTACAAGAGACTTTGAGCTGTGTGGTTCTTAGAGGAGATGTTACCATTCTCCCAACGGCAAATAACGGCTGATATATTAACGATGCATTGATTCTTTGGAATTCACGTTGGATATAAAGTCTCTGGAGTTAACATCGGAATCGCTGTAATAGCTCAGATGTCTCCGGGGAAGACACTCGCTGGGATCGCTCCAGACTTACTGTGTCCACAACCTGAGCAGTCCGTAGACAACACGGCTGCTGAATACTTGGCACGGTCTTGGAGGATTGTTAATACACTAGAACTTGGATATGTAGCAGTCGTGGTTGGGTCAACCCAGAGGAACTTTACATCATTCCACAGAAGTCTGTCGCCACTGCCTTTATGTCACAATCATACTGTATTTCGTGGACTTTCGTGAGTTAATAAACGTGCCTCCTAGTCATATATACATACACTGGAAATTCGGTTGAAAGGTATTCAATTATATTAAGGTAAGTGTTTCAAGTTTACTTTGAGCGATATATGAGCGATCATACATCTGGGTGATTTGCAAATCACTCTCAAATCATCCATTTGTTTGCCTAATTGAAATCAAAATCTGATATGAATGCTTAATTGCCGACGTGCATGGTTATTGAGTAGTGAATTGAGTGGTTTCAGCCAAACGAACCGTCGTGGGAAAACCTACTCATTTAAAGTTAAACTCACTCATCAACTTAAACCAATGCCATCTAGGGAATTAATCAGTCAGCTTGAAATGATTTTGTGGTTTAGTTCCAGATTTCGTAACCACCTTGCGTTGTATACGTACAACATTTTCTATGTTTTGAGGGGGACAATTCACACATTTTTAATCGGTTCTCAGTTTTTTACATAAGTGTGCGTTGTGTTTCGGGGCGTTAAAATGGCATAAATTTGACACAAATCCTTAATTTTACGCAAACAGCCGAAACTGTCCTATTTTCCCATAAAAAAAAACACTATCTCTCAAAAGTATTGGATATTATCTGAGTGTGTAAAAGTGGCGATTATCGGAGCGGATCATCTGACTCAACGAAACAAGAGGCTCGAAATTATTACTCCTCAAAATAAGAAAATATGTCACATTATAGGTATGATTGTGGGAAACATGGCGGCTGTAGGAACTGTGCATCTGACTCGATAAACAATATAGGCCCCAAATTAGGCGACAAAATTGCATTTTGTATCTTCTCATCAAAAAACTGTCACAGTTAATTCTATTAATCGGTATTTTATAATCATCCCAGGTGTCAAATGAGCGTTTGCGAAAATACGACAGATTTGTAGAAATAACGTAAAATGTCTCCCCACACACACAAAAACAGCAATAAACAAAAATCCTCAATTTTATCAAAACATGATAAAAATGTCTGCGTTTTTTGATCAAAATAAACAACCAGGTTTCACACGACAGGTATATGATATGATCTGATATGAGCTGAATATTTTAAGCAATACTGGGAATGTCCTTAAATTAGGCAGACATTTTTATGTTATTTTCGTTTCGTCCCAGGAAAAAACCCTCAGAATTTTGACAGATTAACTGAACCGTTTCAACGGTATACTATCGTATGTGCGAACAACCAAGCTACGACCTGCGGCAAACCAGACTGATAAGAATAAATATGCAAAATTCTACCCAATCTCCAACGTATTACTTCAGATGTTCTTAAATCTTTCGGTATAACAATGCGCGAAATATGACTGATCATCGATGATAGATGGGGGCTGATAACGATAATTATGTGAGCAGATTCGGCAAATACCCTAAAGATGTCACATTGGCTTCCTATATGTAATTTGGAGCGACTAATTTTCTCTAATTTTCCATTTCTCTGATATCTGATGAAAATCTGAAATAAATTATGGTAGAGTTGAACAAACTGTGCGCATTGGAAGAGGGGAGAGAGGGGTAATTATTATCATTTAGAACTAGTGACTATAACCTGAAACTGTAGCTTACTCTTGCAGGGAATGTACATTCCTAGTATTTCTTTCTTCTGAAAAGGGGATTTCCGACTATAGATGCTGCGAAACTGTATACTTTGCCAATACTATAATCTGTAATCAATTAAATAATTTCAGTTGCTACCATGTTATGTTTCAGTCCCAGTTCAGTGTTCTATGTAGTATTGTGCGAAAGGTGTTAGTACAGTAGGCCCCGCTTATTTGCATACCGTAAATTCAAGCAAGAATTATGTTATACAAATCTTTTAGACTAATCTATTGGATCTTCAATAATACTATAAACTCTGAGTTTATCCTCGTAAACGCATTGTAATGCACGAGCTTTCGACACTCTTGCAGTGGCCCTTATCATTCAAGTCATCAATGAAAATTATAATATACACATGTCTAAGTCCAACAGAATCTGTTCCCATTCTATTCACATTCTGTTGGATTTTAATGTTATCAATATGAACATGTATCTTTATTGTTGCATTAAGCCATCCGGCCCATGAGCACATTACAGAAAATCTACATCTTTGGCGGAGCAGCAAACAGTTGGCAAAACGTCTTACTATACACATACATGCAATAAATGTAGGAAGACCGATATTTTACAACTGTGCAGGTGTCATTAGATATTAATTGTACAATTTTTTCGATATTTGCATATTGCCAATAATACTTTGGAATGTATTTACCCTTACGTTGGTGTAAAATGGACATATTAATACAAAATGGAATTCGTCCTCAATCAAATCACAATTAGGACATTTCCGATCCTCAATTTTTGTTTTTATTGGCTTGTGCCACCTATCAACTTCGATTTGAAGATGGTGGGAGGAGGTTCGAAATCTTGTTAGTGCCATTCTATGAGATTTGACTGCGATACCGTCCAAATATGGTTGAACTATGTTACTTAATTTACTTATTTTGAGGAGGAAAACAAATTATTTATGAAAAATCAGGCATTTGCTGTTTTTTCCATTTTGAGGTCGAGTAGTAGTTATTTCTCCGAGACTAGACTAAATATTCTGGTCTTGTTTTAGCTAGCCTTTTCTTCTAAGAACCCTTTTCTTCCATTGAGTGGAATAGACGACACAGATAACCGCAATATTTCCCCGCGATTACATCATATGTAAAACTTGTAATTTGATATATAATTGTAATATTTTGATGGGACAATAGACAAGGTACGAATGTTTTCATGAAATTGAGGAAGTTTGGTCAGAAAAGTTTCGAATGGGTCCGAGAAACACATTTGAAATGTGTGTAGTTACGCCGTCAATTCTGGTTCCAAAAGACTGTCTTCCACTTCCGGTCAACTGACTAAATATGGTGATTTGCAGTCTGTGAATAATGTAAACGTGTTAATTTTTTTGACACCAAGATATACATGTACATCAATACTACATACGGATGCGTTTATAAACACACACCGAAAACAAGCAGTGGTAGGCGCTATATGGAGTTATTAATGGCAGAAATAACGTGAATTCTACGAGTAGTTTATACTGTGATGAGAAATTTAACATTATGTTATACATGGAAGTAGAGAAAAGAATCCCAGAAACTGTTTAGTTTTCTCACATGGAAAGTGTGGCAATTTACATTGATCTGGCCCGTGCAGACATGTAGGCATCACCATCAGTATACTATAAAACTGCGTTGTAGAACCTTTTAATATCATTATTTTGCCGTATCTACGAGATGCTCCATGTGACTGTGCCATCTTTCGCTTTCAAAGTATCAATTTAGAACGATGTCGGGGAATTCTTGTGGTATCATGTCCCTGGGGTGTAATTAGAGTTTTCAAAGTAATGGCCAGGTGATGGAAAAGTAAGCATGAACAGTGTTATTTTCTGTCTCTTATTGTTCCTTCTCCAAAGAGTATATGTTGTGGTCTGCAATTATGAACATTGAAATGGCACAAGAAGCTTTTCCATAATGTGATTTATGGCACTCACACCACATTTAAACCATTCCCTCCTAGCAGACTTGAACTTCAACGATACGCTGATTTCTCAGCTAGATGGATATTCGTGGAAGGCTGAAACAGTAACACTGTCTCGGATGCGCTTTCGGAAATCAAGGGCTTTCAGTGCGAAATTATAGTGTTGAGGCTTATCTTCCAGTGGATCTGTTTGTGAAAGAACAACATGATGCCCATATGAGCACTCAAAATCCTGGCCGAGATACAATGGACTTCAGGAAACGAATTGGTAAATCATTTGAATGAAAAAAAATGCTGGCGAGTGATACGGATTTGACGATCAAGATGGTCGGCATCATCAAAAACATGAATCCCATGAAAAAGCGAGCATCGCTATAAACAGCCCTTTTTCGCATAAAATTCACTCCACATTCTTTCGTTGACCATATATTAGCATGCTGTTTGTTCTATTCGCTTCCTATGATCTCCGGGAACACGCCAATAACAGAAAAGATGTCTTTTAATCGCGAAATATTTTTCCCGAAATTTTATAAACCTGATGAACTCAGGAAATTCGAAATTGTGAAGGAAGAAAAGTTGCTTTTTACTGAAAAGTATACTATCTTAAAACATCTGTAGAAAAGATATGCATGTGACAGGAACTGTATTCATTAGCCAAAATAAGAGTTCATTTTTTATATTATTCCTTTTGATTTTTTGTGAGAATATGTGTAATTAATAAAGCTCTTTTACCGAGAAGACTTAAAAAGCGCACTCGTGATTCCGTCACGATTTTTATCATCCTTGGGTACTGTATGTTAGTAAGAGATGTCATATACGAATAATCAGATTGAAACAGAGCAGCAAAAAAAAAATAGACAAGCAACACTAGTCAAGAGTCATGTCCGTTTCAAGTGATTCTGTCACGAAGATAAACTGAAAATGCTGGATCATCTGTAGATTTTTCCCATAAAGAGATGTCATATAGAATAGCAAACTAAACAAGAAACTACATGGGTATGACCTCAGAACTTCCGAGTACATGGCTTAGAATAAAAAAGTCTTCCCAACGATGATTTCGTCACGGTGGAATTCATGAAAACTGCTGACCACCTCTCTCTTGGAGAGTTATTAACTTAATATGTTTAAATAATTTTTGTTTACGTCTCCTAGCGGTGTTGTGTTACTAATGTCTTACTAGAAAAAAGATATTTCGATTATAGACTCAGGCAGTCTTTATGGATGACGGCTGGTTGTTTTGTAGTACGTTCTATAATATTAATGGCATTCTCTGGTGCGTGAACGAAATATACACTGTGGTTTTCCATCGCGGAACTGTATTCTCCGGTTTCGGATATAAATCACGAGTCGGACGACATTTAACCCTCATGTACTTAGTCTCTTGGTCAGATGTAAGCTATTATCCGATTCCCTATTGCACGAAGATAAAATCAATGCAACATACTAGCAAATGATGTGATTGTTTCACTGAGTCTGCATGGAACATATCTCCAGTACGTTATCTGTATTTTGAAGGTCTTCTCTATAATATTTAATGTTCAAATGTTGTGGGCGAAAAGTAAATAGTGACCAGTAACACTAGCCTGTTTCGATTGATGAGTTTATCAACTTCGACATTTTTTACACGAGTGTAACCCTGAAGGGACGGAGTGGTAAATCTCGGGGATCTATCTCTGTTTAAAGCAGGAATATGTGCCGCGGTGCTCTCTCACGCGATGATTGTATTCACTATGCTCTTGTTTTAATTTGCGCAATCGATGATCTACTTGCCATTTTCCGTGTACATAGATCAAACTCAATGCCATATCAACATCCGATATGACATGTGTCGTTATCAAAGCAGAGTAAATCATTTAGTCGCACCAATCGGTAAGATTTCCATGTTTATTTACGCAGATTTAGCAGATTTAACTGATTGATTTGCTAGTTCGCGTTCATTTGTTGTATATGAGTGCGATTAATTTACTGGTAAGATCGATATTTCCCTTCATAACAATTCCCAGTCAACACAATGTAACAATATGATAGTAATTAACTTTACGCACCCAACCAATGATACCCTTGATAGGGTACATAATTTTTATTCGACTTAATTAATTTCCCGGGCTTACTTCGTTTCCTCTCCAGTGAATGAATTTGACCTTCGACAGGATGTTAGCATGATTCCTGAATGTTCCCGTCTGTGCTTCAATTAGCTACACTGGCAACCGAACAATGCTTCACTGCGTTACAGAAACTCCAAATCTTCGTGGATATTCTTTCGAAAGAGGAGCACAGTCGTCAGTTTTGACTAATATGTGTGTATTTAAAGTTTGTTTTATGACGTAATGCAGGTAAATAATAATCAGCATGTCAACAAGAAAATGGGAATATATACTATTCTTATATTAACAGTAACCGATGGATCTTTTATGAATAGAAATATTTGCATCGTTTACAATCGTCGCACTGTGAGAGACATCGACACTAGCTCAAACTCGACATGAGATATACGTTTGCGAAAAATTAGATACTATCATTTTTGTCCGCACTGATACAAATGGCAGTTCGGGGATATATGGTTTGACTGTCTTTATGGGCTAGTTCACATTAATACCTACATTCATCTTCCGAAAGGCAATTTGGAACACTGATATCGGGTATGCCTGTTCAATATTAGTATGCATGCTCCAGAGTATTCTAGCTGATACGGCGATGTAGATTATTCAATGAAGATCAAGGCGGGCGCTGTGTTATTCACATTAGTTAATTGACTTCATCTGTGACATACCAATACCCCATGCAAGTAACGGTCGATCTTTAAATAAAAGTCAATGTAATTTATACGATCTATCAGCAAAAATACAGTAGATTGTTTTAATAAAAAGCAATGAAATTGATACGATCTAGCAGCAAAAATACAACTAAATGTAGAAGCGGAAGTTCATGACTGTAGCTTATATAGAGGAAAATACTTAACAGATTTAAAACAGATAAATTGTCGGGGAATTATCGTTGAAGAAATACAACAATCCCCTGGACAACTGTGTCCCTCGATAATCACTAATGGTGTAAAGAATTAATGAGACAATCAGTCGATGAACTGCTATAGGCAATGAAAGTGATACGGTCGATCATCAAAAATACAACTAAAGATAGAAGCGGGAGTTGGTTATTATAGCGTAAATGGAGGTAAATACTCATTGAAACAGTTAATTTTCGGTGTCTATGATGGGGATTTATCTTTGAAGAAATAAAATTATGCCTCGGACATCGGTGTCCTTCGATAATCACTAACTGTAGAATGAATCTTCGCTTTTGTCAGGTACAGCCAGTCCACGAATTGCTGGGCAATGCTTGCTCACGCTTTGACTACCGGTACTCCATCATGTACTCTTCCAATGCGATGAAGGCC
>JAVTVY010005669.1:0-40998 GCA_036873755.1 Hanleya hanleyi
AAACCCGTCGTAAAAGAGTGACTATATGCATCTCTTCATGGCAATCTTCGCTGTATAATGTTGAATTCTATGACCCTGGTTGAATTTTTTTTGTTTCCTTCAATGATGAAATCATCCAGCAACTACCATATGTAATTATCTGATCATCAAATTCTGTTTAACTCTTCTGACAAAATTAAGCTACGGCCTCCTTGGTATGGGGTAATTATCCTGACCATCTGACTGCAACGAGGGATACCTAGTCAAGGGTAATATTCCTGACCATCTGACTACAAACAGCTAGGAGCACCTGGTAAAAGGTAATTATCCTTTGACCATTGACTACACGGGTACCCATCTCCCTCCATTTTTATGGAATTCCAAAAAGAATATCTAAACCACTTTATCTTGCATCTGACTGGTAGACAAGCTACTTGTACAAGAGCAATACCATATATGTTAACAAGTGTTTCTGTGTGTACATGTAGCTTCCGGCTGGTCACAGCCCGGTCCTGTACAACAATCATGATCGCCATCAGATATTTCCTTTGTCGACGGACAATTTTGTCAGTTGAGCTATAAAACTGATAAGTTTGAAGTTTCGATCATGCGGATGGGAGATTAGAACCAGATCAATGGTGGTACTACACTTACACATAGGGGATCAGAGGTGGAGGTTATATTGAATTTTTCACATAATGCTTTGTATCCGTGAATACGCAAATCACCTAATCAAATATTATCAACCATAATGTGGTAAGTGTTCTTCCTATACGAAGATATTGGAAAAAATACTCGACTTATCCGTATTTGACATCTCTTGACCTTCATTACCTAAAAAATGACCTTCAAGGTAAAAAATGAGAATGTCATCTGATCACATCTCAATCCCCACACCATGTAGAGTTGATTAAGCTTTTAACAAACGATGCCGCCATCTTTTTGGTTTGGCTCACTAATTTGGGGTCATTGCTCCCCCTAAATGTTTTTCTTGTCCCTCGAGCTAGGGAGCTGAATCTTACCACACTATACCATTGGATCAAGCTCTATGAGAAAATGTTTTAAAAATCCACGTGATGACGTCACAGTGACTTCATTTCCAAAAAAAGCTTTTTGGGGACGATTTTTCAATTTTTGTATTTATGTGTTTTCTTCACAAAAACTGCATGATAACTTAGTAAATAATCATCTGATGTAAAATGAAATAGTTTTTGTCCCCTTTTCCTCGCAGAAAAGTAGGAATTTGAACCAAAAATGACGAAAACAGCATTTTTTCTGATACGCCACATGGCCGCCATTTTGAATTTACCAATGATTTTCTGCTCGAAGCTATGCAAATAGGCTCAACATGACCCCAATATGTTAAACTACAAAGCCATGGAGTGTCAGCTCCCAATTGTTTGCCGATCCGAAGATAGGGCACAAAGTTTGGGAAGGGGGCCACAATGCTCCCCCCCCAGGTCTGGTAGTGTTGAAATGTCCCATAATCCATTGCATCTGTGAATATGCAAATCACCAGCAAATAAGACCAGAACAAAAATGAAGCAAATAAAAAAAAATCAGTCGCAATCACTCTTCCTCTACGAAGATATCGCAAAAAGTAGATGCTTTATCCTTATTTGACCTCTAATGACCTTTATGACCTCAAAAATGACCTTAACGGTCAAAAGTGGGAATGTCATCCGGCCACATCGTTATCTGCACGCCATGTAGAATTGATTAAGCCTGGGTGACAGCTTTTAACACGCGATGCCATCAAAAAGTTTTCTAGCCATCTTTCCGGTTTTATATCCCCTAGTCTTCGAAAATCGAATGAACTTCATTTTCAACCGATCGAGGAATGGCCAAATCGCATATTTCTTACTTTACCATCTCCCGATCTGGCCTCTTTAGGCAAAAACTTCCATTTACTCGCCCAATTTTAACCGATATTTCCAAATTGACCGTATAATCTCGATAGTTTCTTCTTCATAATGGCTTCCACTTACGTAAGAGTCGTGATCTCACTATCACGAAGGCATGAGAATGAATTATCATGCGGAAGTCGAACAAAAGCGAAGTCCCTCCAAGCTCAGGCAGGAAATGTGGGTGAATGTGTAGCATAGCCTGCTTGGAGTCGAGAGTATATGCCGCTATATTTTGTTTATATAAAAAGAGAAAAGGCAGGAGTTGAGAGCTGGTGGTCAGATCTCAGTACTTTGCAGGTATATAAGACTTGTAATTTTCGTACTTGAGTTGACAATCACACATTATGACTCTGGCTTCATGAGTAACCTTGAACACTGGGCTGTACATGTATGTACTAATGGCACTCGTGACGACCAGCTGCCTCATACATATAGAGAAACCAATCAAATGATGTCTACAACAATCTATATGGCGTGCTGCTCGATGGATTGCTCCATAACGGCTGTAGTGGTGTCCGTGCAACACCAGGCTGGGGAATCTGTCTCCTTGGTCCGAGTTCAGCTTCAACAGGCTGACTTGTCTGCCTCCCAATGTTAGAGCCATCACCTTCAAATGGTGACGGCCATCACCTTTTAAGGGGGGTGAGGCAGAATCAGCACCCTTAAAAGGTGACGACCTAAATTTACAATCATTGCTCATCACTCTTCAGAGGTGATGGTCATCATTTTTAAAGGTGATCACTCATCACCTTTTCGGGATGATAGTTATCACATTTTTTCTGGCTGTGTATATTTTGTGTTTGTTGAACACGGACCATTTCAGCTAACAGACCTAGAACAGACACACACTATATATCTATCATACCTGGTGTTTGACTAGTTCTCAAGAATAACAAACAGAACAGAAACAGAATATAACCAACACCCGATTTTTTTTGGATATAAATATTTTATATGTATTTTATGGATAACAAGTTCTTCTGCATTGCACAGAAGCCATTTTTCATGGCAGATACTAGCTCATTTATCAAGCTGAATAAATACTTTTCAGCTCGATAAATCAGCTAGTATCTGCCATGAAACATCGCTTCTCTGCAAAGCAGAAGACGTTGTTATCCATTCAATCATATCTTGAGAGCCTATTTGTTTACAGGATTACACCAAAACTACTACACATTTACCAACGAAATTTTGAACAGATCGTTATATCCAGCTGTTTAGATTTCCAGTCTGTTACAGTGAATTATTTTGCATTATTTGAGATGTTTTCCTATTTTGGACGTTACATCAAAATATCATTCATAGCAGGATTGGACAAGTGTTACTTTACACAGAGCAATGACATGTTTTTTTCCACATCTGTTCAAATCCATCTATAAGTGACATTAAATTTTTACTCTTTGTCAAGATCAAACTTCGGCTAATGACGAAACTCTAATAATGTGGAGATGGAAAGGGTCATCTGTGTTCTGATCCACAAACGCGTAATGCTGCAGCATTCATTAAATATCTAGTTTTTCGACCGTCTGACCCGGTGAATTTGTCATGGGTGTCGCCAGGATTTCTACGTGGGGGTCGTTTCATATGCCTACTGATTAGAGAGTCCAGTACTTTGCTGTCCAACATGAGAAAGTAACATACGGTTGGGCGCCGAGAGGGGGTCGTTCGCACCCAACGCCCTCTCCCCTGACGATGCCCTTGTTAGTTAAGCTAGGGCCTGGGCCATATCTGGTAGGTCTATACGCTCATGGACGTCTGCTTCACTCAGACATTGAATGTTAAAAAAGTGATAAAATTAAAAGAATAGTTTTCATTGTCGTCTCACCAATGAGTATTAATCCTTTCTTGGCTCTTGTCAGAGCTACATTGACCTGGTGTTCGTCTGTGATAAAGCCCAGGTTCTGCTGACGCCAGCCAAGTGTGGAGTGATCATCAATCAGGTACTGGGGCAGTGATCTCACCAGGCTAAATACAACGTAGTCCCATTCTCCACCTACATGTAGGTACACACTTATTCAGATTATTAAGATTCCGCTTACGGAGAGATCGCCAATGAATCACAAAGGACCACGTATGTTTAGATGGGTAAATGGTGCGGTAGAAGTGCCAAAAATAAAATATTACATATACAAGAAATTGGTCAGTTGGCATGAAGTACAACATTATATTGTATACTCAGAAATGTTTCAAGGCACTGAGTCCCATCATTCCCGAATAGTAGGGCCGTGAAGTAGTGCATTCGTGCAAAATCGGCAATTTTGAGGCGAAAATACCTCATATTTCTTTCAAAAAACATATGAAGATAAACGATAACAAAAACCAGATTTGGTCAGCATACATGCTGTTCCAATACGTAGTGGTAGACCAAATCTGGTTCTGGTTATCGTTTATCTTCATATGTTTACAGAGAACAACAAGAATTGTTTTCACCTCAGAATCAACAATTTTGCACGAATGCACTACTTCACGTCCCTGTTACTCGAAAATCATGAGACTCAGTGCCTTGAAATTCTCCTAAGCATACAATATATTATCATATCTCAGAGAAGCATGTAGACTTTTGATTGGCTGACAGACCTCATGTGTGATGCTGTATTGTCAACTTGCTGGTCGAATATATATCGTATACCCCCGTCGCCAAGGGCAACGAACAGGTGTTCGCTAGATTCCATCGTCTGCTAAACAAAATGGCTGAATCAGGCAAACGTTTCGCGTCTCACACGGACGATGAAGTTGTTGAAAAGCGGGCTAATATTATTCACAGCAACACAAAAAAATCGAACAAAGCGTCCGCCAGAACTTTGAAGTATTACCTGAAAGAGAAGGGACAGAGTGAAGAATTCGAAGGATTCTCGGCCGAGAGGTTAGCAGAGGTACTCAGTCATTTTTATTTGGATGCCCGAAAACAAGACGGAGAATTGTACAAAACATCCACTCTCGAAAACTTTCGACATTCTCTGAATCGTTACCTGAAGGCCCCACCGTATTTGAAAACTTTTGATTTGATTAGAAATTCGGAGTTTAATGAAGCCAACGAGTGCTTCAAAACCGCACTTGCAGAGTTGAAGGCATCTGGAAAAGGCGACACCGATCATTATGAGCCCATAAACGAGTCCGATCGTTGTAAACTCTACAAGTCTGTTCTCATGTCCCCAAAAACCCCAACTGGGCTTGCAAATAAAGTTCAGTTCGATGTACGTCTGTTCTTCTTTAGAAGGGGAGTGGAGAATATGGAAAAGATGACAAAAAACACATTCATCATCAAGCGGGACCCGAAAACTGGGCAGAGGTATGTGAAAAAAAAGGAGGATGAACTCACAAAAAATCGCCGGGCTCAGCAAAAAGAGGGTGTTACCGGATTCATGCCTGAAGAAGAAGGTTCCCCGTTCTGTCCTGTTGCTTCATTCGAAAGTTATATCTCCAAACTCCATCCGAAATGTGATCGCTTGTGGCAGTACCCGGTTGATAGTTTCCTCGACGACGATAAAGTTTGGTATTATAACAAACCTATTGGGAAACACCGCTTGGCAGCCTTCATGACCAACCTGCATGGGCACTCGTCTGAAACTTTCTGAGCCATACACTAACCACAGTATACGAGCAACCGGCATCACCATCCTTGGTAGAAACAACTATTCAGCATCTCAAATAATGGCTGTCACAGGTCACAGATCTGTCTCGTCGCTGTCGGTTTACCAGCGAGTAATTGATGGCGAGAAACTGCAAATGGGCCACACGGTTGCGTCAGTAGCCTTTCCTGACACGATGGGTTTCAACCCGAAAGACGAATACCGGTACGCATACACTGCCAGTAAATGTTCTTGTCAAACCCCATCCTGCAGAAACTGTGACATCATCTTCTCAGTACCCTGCACCCACGTCAAATGATGCCACGTCGGCCGTGTTACACACCCAGGATGTACGAGCAGAAGGCCATGCCGACGACTTTGATTTTGATCTTAATCAGCTGTTTTGTGAATTCGACAGCACCGCTGTCCCGCCCACATCGTGTGACATTCCAACAGCTATCCTGGTCGCCGCAAATCCCTCAGCGCCAATGTTCAATAACTGCACAATAAATGCAATCAACTTCATCGTGCGAAAATGAAGCAAATACCTATACTTCTGCCAAATTGTGCAGGACAGTTTGATTTTTCCGATTTTTCTCTCGAACTGTAAATTTAAGTCAGTTCATGTTGGTCCTTCTCCTGTGTGATGTTATGGAAACATGACACAAGTGACACTGTCGAGCGACACGGTGTTGAATTATAGACAGAATGGAAATGTAACAGTTCACACGTGTATTTGAAACTTACATATCCACGCAACAGATGTGAATCCGGAACGGGTCTTTCGATGTATTTATTAACAAAAGGTATATAATCTAGATATTATACTCGTCGATGGCTATTAAATATTAAATATGAAATTGAGATTAAGCTTAATGTTCCAGTATTTTATACGTTTCTGATTTTCAGAATAGAACATAAGAGATGAAGCTGAATTTGATGTTAGATTGTTCATTCTTTATCACCGAAGCCCACCGGTATTTCACACGGAAACCGGGTTCATTGTTCACGGATTACAGTATATGTTATCGTTATCTTTGCTCCTCCCTTAGTACGTTTTAAAGATGAGGATTGTAAAAATGATACATTTGTCTTTGTGTTCATTTTTTCCGGTGCATGCTGTGGATCGTTCTGAAACCAGTGCAAGTCCGATCGAAGTCCGTTCCATTATGTCGGCCTTGAAGTCCAAAGTGATTCTTAATGCTCTGACATATGATAAATTCGTTATACAAAAAAAAAAAAAAAAAAAAAAAGTGAAGCTAGAAGTTGAAAAAAAAAAAAAAAAATAATACGGGATGAGATTTGGTTGGCGAGAGAAACCAAATCTCATCCCGTATTACCCCGGAAGGGCGACGTATAACTAATAATATT
Organism: Hanleya hanleyi; assembly: GCA_036873755.1. NCBI lineage: Eukaryota > Metazoa > Mollusca > Polyplacophora > Lepidopleurida > Hanleyidae > Hanleya > Hanleya hanleyi. The sequence continues at coordinate 6,827 of JAVTVY010005669.1, forward strand.
GTACTTCATGCCAATTGAACAATTTCTTATAGTGGAATTATTCTGTATTGCACCTTACCTGGGGCCATTTACTCATCTAAAGATACAAGGTCCTTTAAATGTATTGAATGCGTTACACGCACACATGGCCAAATTGTCATAATCTACAAAAAAGTTTCGAATACCGATGAAATTTTAACTGACAGATATAAATTCTTGGTACGATATACCAAGAATCGATTTTAATAATTTAATCAAAATGAAATCATGCGGATAATCCATTATTTCCTCGTCATTTGAACTGATGGTTTTAAAGGGTGATACAAATTTCCCTATCTTTGCAGAACTGAATTCTTCAAGAAATCTTTCTTTCCAGCTACCGTACGACTCTGGAATACTCTTGCTGAAAATATCAAAGGAATTTCTAATACAGCTGAATTTAAACTGAAACTGCGCAACTGTTACAGACTAATATCCCACCAGTTTGGTATTATGCTGGTAATAGACCCATGAACATTATATTGTGTTGTCTACGTAATAGTTGTAGTTCATTGAACGGCGATTTATTTAATAATTTTATATCAGATTCTCGATCATGTTTGTGTGGTTATTACGACGAAAGCGCTGAACATTATCTGTGATATTGTCCAATTTTCTTAGCGTTCAGACAAAAAATGACGAGCGAAATCAGGGCGTCTGGATTCAACAGCGATCTAACAGCATCTGTGCTACTGTATGGGACAAATAACGCCCATATTGAAGTAAATTTACATATTATCGAAATAGTTTGTACTTATGTTCTGGAAAGTAAAAGATTTGAAAAGACCTGATTTCCACTACATAGTTCCCACGTACGTTATATATGTTATTTTCACAATTCACTCCCTGAAATGTCTTCTGAGATCATTCCCTTGAACGACTGTATACCGCCTACGTCCGCTACCCATGTACATTTCGCACATTCAAATTGCGCACCATTTTTGTAATGTCACCCGCACTTTGTTGTAAATCTTCATTATGTAATTTCATTTCTTTTCATGTTTTATATAATGAATGGGAGACACACAATAAGCTCTGCTAGTGATCGTAAACCCTCAAGTAAAGTTTCCATCAAATGAAAGACCATTGGAAACTGTGTGGAAAAATATTTATTGTAATTTTTTACGATTTTATTACACAGAGTAAACTGCAAATAAAGCATTGTATTGTATGGTGGTCTGTTGCAATCATATTTAGGTCCAGTGACGTCACACTGCCTTAATACATATATTTCAAACTTTGTATGCACTTTCCAATGCTGGATTCAAGCTTATGGTGTGTATACTTTGCGTTTCAACACACTCACTGTTCCAATGTGCATGTTTCACCAAAATCTGGGAAATTAAATGCAATATTCAAATTGACTTGACACTTATGAGTTACCATCTCCCAGATTTTGGTGAAACATGCACACTGGAACAGTGAGTCTGTGTTGAAACTCAAAGTATACACACCTTAAGCTTGAATCAAGCATTGGAAAGTGCATACAAAGTTTGAAATATATGTATTAAGGCAGTTGGACGTCACTGGACCTAAGTATGATTGCAACAGACCACCATAGAATATCATGCTTTATTTGCAGTTTACTCTGTGAAATAAAATCGTAAAAAATTACAATAAATATTTTTCCACACAGTTTGCAATGCTCTTTCATTTGATGGAAATTTTACTTGAGGATTTACGATCACTTTAATGTCAATCCCAAAGATTCCAAAATAAAGTTTACATAAAAAAAATTCTTTTTACTAAAATTAAGGGTGAGTGATTTATTGGAGAATTTGAATTCTGACTTACCTTGGCTTGCAACCACCGTGTTCAGATTCAGATCTTGATAATACTTATGCTCAAACCGCTTTGTTAATTCAGAACACTGAGCATTGTACTGAGACATAACGTTGATGTGTTTGGGCTCCACCCTCCACTGGTGTACAAGGGAATTTACAATTCTTACCTTAACAAGTATGGAAAGAAATATGAAAATTGACATTCATAATACATGTAAAATACATGGTTCTCTGAATTGAAACTCATCACGGTGATCATTAAAGGAGAATGTTATCACAATTTTTAGAGGGCTAAAACCCATAAAAATCAGTCACCTGTGGCTTGCTTTGTTTTTCAGAATTTCTTTTTAAATTTTAGCGATGACTTAATATCCCGAAATACGACTTCAAAGTGCCTGATTTTTACCTCAGTAAATCTGCCCGGCGATTACGCTGTGACGTCACAGAGTGAAGAGGCCAGAGTCAAACATGGGGATAACACAGGAAGGCATAGCGATAATAGCTCTGATCCAGATTCGGATTTCAGCGACGTTAGCGACTCTTGAGATTATGCAGGTCTTAAAACTGATGAATAGAGTATAGAGGCAGAAAGAGAACATGAAATTGAAGAAGAAACTGATTTGGGTGAAGATATCGAGCCATCGCTTTGAACCGTTTGCAAGCGAATCTGACGAAAACGACACGGCCGACAGTGACACGGAAGGTAGCGAGGACGATTTCGGTGGTCGCATGCTTACCAACGATTGGCACGTGTTTGTTTGGCATTAAAAGAAACAAAATAACAATTATGTATTAGATCTCCCTTCATTGCAGTCTGTTTGCTATGGTTTTATATGCCTTTTGTGAGATTATCTGGTGTTGGAAACTGGGCTTTGGATGATCTACGCAATGCATAATTATCGGGGTCAGGACTTCTAAGTAAGGTCGAAGGAGTAGGTACGCTAATGTGATATTTTTGCCCATTTCAGGTACGCTAAGAATAGGTATTTTTTTCCACGATGTCGGCATTTTCTATAAGCTGGTATTGAAAGTCGGATGAAAGGAAAATCGCCTCGCAAGCAAAGGACAACGCAAACTAAAACATTCAAAGAACATTCAAAGTTTCTTGTACAAGTACGTATATATGTACAAATAATATGAAATAGGCAAAGCCTAGAAACGAACAAAGTGTACTTCTTTTGTTCGCTTCTGACTTTGCCTTTTTCGTATCATTTTTTTTTTCGCAAACCATATAGTTCTATATAGTAACTGTTATATTACGTGACATTGAAAATTATATACATAGGCGAGTTCTTTTCATTTTCCTGATCGTTTGTGGCTTGGTGATTTCTGATGAAATACTGGCAACCCAAAAGTTCCTGAATTGCTGTGGTTGTGGATGATACTTGAATATTTGATCAATCGGGAACCGTATTGTCCTTTATCTGACATAGCAAACTTATGGCAAGCCAAAGTGCTTTTTATTCAAGAATTTCCGTCATCGGAAATTGAATTCCCGATATCGGAATTGAAATTTGATATCGGAAATAAAATTTCCGATATCGGAAATTCATGTCCTTCAACTTCCGTTATCGGAAATTGACTTCTCGATATCGGAAATTCAATTTCCTATATCGGAAATTGCAATTCCCGATATTGGAAATTAGAATTTACAATATCAGAAATTGAATTTTCGATATCGGAAATTGAATTTCCAGAGCTTTCATTTTCGATATTGGAAATTCATTGACAATTTCCGATATGGGAAATTCTATTGAATTCCCGATATCGGAAATTGTCACTGAATTTCCGATATGGGAAATTCTAATTATTTCCGATATCGGGAATTGCAATTTCCGATACCGGAAATTAGATTTTCCGATATCGGAAATTCTGATTAAAAAGCACTTTGGCTTGCCATACAGACTGCCTATATGTTTCACACATTTCAAGGTCCCGAAAATATGAATCATTTTCAGTATAATCAAACACATTCGATCAGAATTGATACTCTGGATCGGATCTGGGATAAAGTATGTTGATCGAATATATAACCCACAAAATATTGGGATGCTTCATTATAAATTAATTTAAGGAATTAAACTGATAGAATTATTTTAATTTTATCCTTGAATGAAAAATTAAGAATGGCAAACTATTCGAAGAGAGATATTACTATAATGGACAAAAATATTGCGATGTTTATAAAATAGTTATATATAATCAAATTAATGTAAACAAATGAAAAACAAGACATAATGGTGATTGATAGTTTATGAAGCCAGGACATTCCACCCTGAGGACATTTGTCCCTGTAGACATTTCCGTAGATATTTCCTCCTTCAAACATTTCCCTCTGTGGACATTTCCCCCCCTCCCCCCCCACCTCTTTTTTTCTTTTTTTTGTACTATAGCTACAAATGTGTAACACATTGAAATATTTTAAGATACTGTTAACAAGATTTGTATGATTTAGTAAAATATTGTAATAGTTACATGTATCTTGGATTTTGCCATGAATTACTTTTTCTTCAACAGGGCACTATTTTGACATGCATAATTCATGTTTTTACTACTACCATGGTTTCATTGAAGACAAAACAGACATTACTGGGTGATATTTTGTAGAGAATATGATAATATTCACATTGTTTTTAAAATTCAAATAATTAGTTCAATCTGCATGTTTGTTACTTAATTTCTGTACTAGTTAGAAGCTATTCAGTTTGTTATTTTCAAGGTTCTGTGTGGAACCTGATTGAAAGATATAATAACATAAATATTTCGTGACTGTGTGTATCAAGTCTCTTAGACACAATGGCGGTAACAGAGGCTTCAAACAAGCATAAGATTGACTGTTCTGTCAATTACAGCGCCATCGCCACCCGCACAACAGGAGATTTGAGATGAATTTCTACAACTTGGGGAAGTGAAAGATTCTGTTCAAAAAAGTGTTGAAATTAGAACTGGACCATTCTTTTTAGAATTTCTTTCATTTAATTCTGTGTTAAAATTAGGCTCTTCAGGGGAGAGAAATCCCCCAGTGACGTCACTGTATCAAACAGAATATCAATGTCGTAGCTTTTAATAAACATAGCATAAACATATGTCACATGTATCTTACATATATTGATTGTTCGCTTCACGTAGATGCTTTTTTTTTTCATTCATGTAGGTGCTATATAATTAGCAAATAAACATCTATTCTATTCTATTGTATGAATCAAAATATTGATTTATTTATCACTACGTAATAGTTAGTTTAAACTTATTTATTGTACAATTAAAGTACAAAGGATTGGGGTAAAGTTCTTTCAACTTACTGACCCCTCTCCCTACAAGCTTATGTTACATTTAATTATTAATATATAATCATATATACATTACTGACAATATAAACACCTCAACAAAAGTAAGTTCCCCTCTAAACATTGGTTAATATTTTCTAAGATATTTATGCGATTGTAACGAGATTTCTCACAGAGCATTAGTTTGACCAGTGCAACAATCAGTGAAAATGATTACCATGTAGGTGGTGCTTTGCCTGAATGAACATGAATTCAATGCAAGACGGTCGCATTTCAAAAATTGCAAAACAGATTATCAAAGACAGATTTTATTCAATCACGAACAAATCCTAACAGGTAGAGCAAAGACAGTGATATCCAATCACACAGTTTGACTAGAGCAACAATCGAGAGAAAAGATTGCCCTGTAGGTGGTGCTATGCCTGAATGAGCATGCATTGAATGTAAGACAGTAGCATTTCCATGAATTTCAAAACAGATTATTAAAGACAGATTTTATTCAGTAACGAACAAATCCTAACCGGTAGAGCAAAAACAGTGATATCCAATCACACGATTTGACCAGAGCAACAATCGATGAAAAAGATTACCCTGTACGTGGTGCTATGCCTGAATGAGCATGCATTGAATGCAAGTCGGTAGCATTTCCATAAATTGCAAAACAGATCATTAAAGACAGATCTTATTCAATAATGAACAAATCCTACCCGCTAAAGCAAAGACAGTCCTATCCAATCACACTGTTTGACCAAAGCAGCAATCGGTGAATATGATTACCGTGTTGGTGGTGCTTTGCCTTAACCCTGTCAGGCCTGGAGAGCCATTATGGCCCTCTCCTACCAAACTTTCTCTCCTATCTCCGGAGCGACAACAAAATGAAAGCAGACTTTTTAGTTGGTCATATTTGGGTCATTTTGAACGTAATTGCATACCCCCAGAACAGAGGACCATGAGTAAATCACTGGGACATTTGGGACCTGTCCAGGTCTAGGACGCTACCGTATTCCCCCCAGGGATTCATACACGTCAGTTCTACGTACCGAATTTCGGTTCGTAGATTGAGTTTTAAAACTCAATTTTTCAGTTCAAAACTCAATTTTTTTGAGTAAAAAATCAAAAGTTTTAACCAAAATATTTATACTCAATTTGTGTGTTGGAAACTGAATTTTCAAGCTTCCGAAACTGAATTTTTAAGCTTCGTAAATTCGAAATTTCAATAGCCGGTTGTCGGGAAATCATCCCATGGTCGCGGAAGCACATGTCAATCTGTCGGCAGCAACAACAACGTCAAGTGCAAACTCCGTCAGCTGCTCTGAATTTACCTTGGACGACTAGTCTGTTAACGGGATATATTCATCCGAGACTAGTTTATCCGACGTAATTTTAGTTGCATCGACGTATATTTCCGTGGAAGAATCCCGAATACTTATGAACCGTAATTTCACTGAACAATCGACGAGTTGCCATTTTTTGGGGGTTTCGTTTTCGTTCGACCTTTTCGTTCTCGTTCCTTCCAACGCAGGGAGATACAAACGATACTGAATAAACACACGTTGTTTTCGTAGAATGCCAATCGTAAGTATTTCTTCGTATAATCTGTGTGGTCTGTCTTGAGAAAATAGTAATACCACGTTGGTATAATATAACGAAAATTGACACAACCATACAGCGTGTGGTTTGAGAACTTGACAAGGGAGTGAACTCTTCCTAGCGAGAGAGCAAGCAAGCGTTATAAAGTGTTGCGTTGTTGTTTTTTTCCTTCTTTTTTTTGTTAACGATATTCTATCAAAATAATATCATCCTCAAGACTCCTATTATTGGTGTAACCCAATACAATCATCGTGTATATAAATAAAATATATATAATCATCGTTTTATAAACCAGTGTGATTTTTCATACTGGTGGTCATTTGTAATTGAATAATATCAAGTAACTGGAACTTCACTTATGTCATCACAATATTTTTATATTTATTAATTCACTGCTTTTGTTAAATGTTCCCATAATTAAAATTATTTTTCTGTTAATGTTAAATTTTGGATAATGGTTTCTTCAAATTTAATTTTAGATCTAAATTAATAGTTTTTATGATATCAATATATATATTTTGTTATAATTACCACCTAACAAGTTGGGCCATATTTGTATACTGAAATTGGATGTGTGTTTGTGTATTATTCAGACAGTCCTGTGTGGAAGTTGGAAAAAGGAATTAAAAGTTCTTTTATGTAAATATTGTTGATTGATTGAGATATAACAGCTTTCAGAGAGGGAAATAGTTGACACTCCTCACTGCATGTATATGAGGAGTGCATGTACATGTATATATAAATGCAAACCAGTACCGGCAGCATTACAAAGTTTTAACTGATTACCTGAAGTATTACTCGTAAACAACTTGAATAAATCTAACATAATTTGTTCATGTATCCTACCGGATACCTGAAAACATAATGATGGAAACGAGTAAACGCAATCAACAACACAAAATGGTTTTAATTACACAAAAGGTTAAAAATACCTGAATTGGTAACAGTAGACAAGGTTCACAGAAGGTAACATTTACCCTGGTTTGTAAAAAAATTATATACTCAACATTGGGGGAAAAAATGATCCTGGTTTGTAAAAAATTTATATACTCAATTTGAGGGAGAAAAAATGCCGATAAATGTTATTTTAACTCAATTTGAGTGAAAAAAACCTCAATTTTCCAGATTTCGGTTCGTAAAATTTGGACTTCTATGAATCCCTGCCCCCCTCCCAATAGTTTTCTTACCTCTGGAGATTGGATGCTGAAACTTACCACAATACACCCTTGGGTCACGCTCTACCAGAACATGATGCAAACATTTGATGACGTCACAGTGACGTCATTTTCAAAAAGACATTTTTGGTCGATTTTTTTGGTCAGATTTTTCGAATTTTTTATTTATGTGTATTCTTTACAAAAACTGCATGATAAATTAGTAAATAATAGTCCGATGCGAAATAAAACCATTTTCACCAACTTTTCCGCGAGGAAAAGCAGAACATTTGAAGAAAAATGATGAAAATATCACTTTTTTGGTACATCACATGGCCGCCATCTTGGATTTACCCATGATCCTCTGTTCGGGAGGTATGCAAATATGTCCAAATTGACCCCAATATGACAAACTAAAAAATCTGCTTTCATTTTGTTGTCGCTCCGGAGATAGGAGAGAAAGTTTGGTAGGAGAGGGCCATAATGGCCTTCCAGGCCTGACAGGGTTAAGGCATAGCACCACCTACAGGGTAATCATATTCACTGATTGCTGCTTTGGTCAAACCGTGTTATTGTATAGCACTGTCTTTGCTCTACCGGTTAGGATTTGTTCGTTGCTGAATAAAATCTGTCTTCGATAATCTGTTCTGAAATTTATGAAAATGCTACTGTCTTACATTCAATGCATGCTCATTCAGGCATAGCACCACCTACAGGGCAATCTTTTTCACCGATTGTTGCTCTAGTCAAACTGTATGATTGGATAGCACTGTCTTTGCTCTACCTGTTAGGATTTGTTCGTGTTTGAATAAAATCTGTCTTTGATAATCTGTTTTGCAATTTTTGAAATGCGACCGTCTTGCATTGAATTCATGTTCATTCAGGCATAGCACCACCTACATGGTAATAATTTTCACTGATTGTTGCACTGGTCAAACTAATGCTCTGTGAGAAATCTCGTTACAATCGTATAAATATCTTAGAAAATATTAACCAATGTTTAAGGGGGAACTTACTTTTGTTGAGGTGTTTACTTCCACATAACATATTGTCTAAATATACAGTTTTGAATATACAGTTTTCAAATACTTCATCAATATTTTTCATATATATAATATACACTATATGACACATTGTTTATCCTAGATTTAACATGATATTTACATATATTACGAGACAGAACACAGAAGTGCGCAGCTGGAAAGTATTATGGGGCCCGCCTTCTCACAGTTCGCAACTGGGGACACTGTTTTGCTTAATAAATCGTAAACTGTTTTTGATAAATGTTTGAGTTGCAGTGCATATTACAGAATTCGTTTCATCTGTGAAGGATCTATTTCCCCAAAGTAGATCGTGAAGTGTATAATCTTGAGAAATTTTCGCTCGCAGCTCATCTCTAATTGTGTTGTACAATGGACATACGAAAAAGAAATGATTGGCATCCTCTCTTGGTTCTCCACATTTACAGCTTGAAACATTAGACAAGTTTATGCGGAAGAGATCAACATTTAATTTGCTACATTGATGTCTCAGTTGGGTATGAATTATGTTAATTTCGCGAGTGCCTTGCCAGAGATATTTAGCTGTACACTTTTGATCAGTGATGGAATATTTAAACGACGGGAGTGATGGTTTATTTCTTGTGTTAACACTGAGATTGTTCCATTCATGTATAACTGATGGAATGAAAGAGTTTTTTAAAACAGAAAGCCTAGCTCTGGGTATCACGTAATCAGAATTATTCCTTAGATTATATGGGGTCGTTTGTCCTACAAGGGGTGTAACCAAATCTGTTATGTATTTAGGGCAGTCTTCATTATCTATTTTGTACATTAATTTTAATTTTGCGGTCCGACGTCTACTTGCCAACGTTTCCCATCCAGTTTCAAAGTAAATGGATTCTCTACTGGCGTACGCTGGAAGTCCAGTAACAATACGCGCCGCAGCAAGTTGAAGTTTTTCGAGCTTATCAGCTTCTTCACGTGTACACCCGTCCCAGACAACAGAGCCGTATTCTAGAATGGGTCTAACGAAAGATAGATATATCTGTGATAAAGCTGATCTGCCAAGTTGATATTTTAGTTTTCTCATAATTCCAATGCGTTTTGCGGCGGAGTTTGTAATCTGATTAATATGATTTCCCCATTTGCAGTTTTCTTGTAAGATGATGCCTAAATGGCGATGATTGTCAGATACTTGAAGTAGGATGTTGTCAAAGTAGATTTCAAGCTGTCTGGGCAGTTTCTTGTTAGTAAATAAGAGAAGTATTGTTTTCAGTGCATTGAAATTCAGCAACCACTGCTTCGACCATTCTATCAAGGAGATAAGATCTCGATTTATTACTGCTTCTATCTCGGCAAGGTTAACTGATGAAAATTGTAAACAGGAGTCGTCGGCGAAAAGTCTGGTGAGGCTTATAAGTTTGTCGGCAATATCGTTTATGTACACTAGAAACAGCAAAGGACCTAAAACTGAGCAGGGCACCATTCCAGCAGGGCACCATCAATGCCATATTGTTTCAATTTAAACAGTAAGCCTTTGTGCCATACTGTATCGAATGCCTTCGATATATCACAAAACACTACACATGAATTCGTACCCTCATCCAAGGAATTACAAATAGTGTGATATAATTCGATTAGCTGATACACTGTAGAGTGACCCGGGAGGAATCCGGATTGATACTTATAAAAAAAGGTCATGTTCGTTAAAATGGTTGTATATGTGTTTGAACATAATTCTTTCCATAATTTTTGACACATAGCTAAGCAATGATATTGGACGATAGTTCGATGGAAGATGTGGATCTTCTTTTTTAAATATGGGCAGTATGTTGGAAATTTTCCAGCACTTCGGAAACTTTCTACTTGCGAGTGACATATTGAAAATTTTGTAATAGTTGTTAACGTATAGTATGTATACTACCGGCAGCTATTGTTTTATCATGCCGAATTATATAAAATAATGAATAATAATTGAGAAATGCCCCAAATTTGTTTTTGACAATATTTCAATTTTGTTAAGTTTTCTCTTCCTTTCATCAGTTCTGCAGCTGTGCAGATGTTATAGGGAGTTTTGTCCAGGAGCTGTCGAGTTTGCTCGAGTGTTTTATCACCATACAATACTATCAGTTTTTGCTGCAATGTCGCACCACTAAGCAGCTTATCCATTTTCACCTCTGTCGAACAATTTTGCAAGTCTGATTTTCACCATCACTCCCAACGGAAATAGATTATGGTCAAGCCAATCTAAATACACCACCCAGTAGACGTATTTATTGCAGTCAGATCGAAGCAAGCTGGCCCAGCGAATGAAGTTCATTCTACCATTTTCGATGTTATAAATGGCAATATCAAACTTGGCAGGATTTCCTGCTGATGGCCACTGCTGCATTTCTGGTCTGTGGATCCTCACTTTGGCTACTGTTTTACACTGAGGTTTCATCAACTGATCCGGACAGCTTGAGTCTGCCTCACATATAAACAGAGGATGTTTGGCGCTGGAGTGTTTGCTCAGAACCCCGAGAACTTCCCCAATTGTTGCATTATTTCTTTGGGCGTGAAGAATTTTAACGACCACTTCATCCTTAGTGAAAGCTTGCCCACATCTGGTTCTCCCATTGATCTCAATGACCTCAAGGTCGTCCTCTGGGTCTACCAACTTACAGCGAGCCTTTTGAGAGGACTGAATACTCATCGTACAAAGTTTGTGCTCCTTTGGACTAGACTTCAATAAGTCGCGTAACTCTCTATGGCTTCTCTTAGCATAGATGGGTGTCTTATCTTTCTTCTTTTTCCTCGAAGGATCCTTCTCATTCATCTGTATCTCTTGGTCCTGCAGGAGATCGCTGACGAAATTACTCTTGGTCTCGTTGAGAACTCTAACACTCATCTTATACCAAGAATCCGCTGGAAAAATACACTCCAAACCATCAGCATCCTCTTTCTTCCTTGCCTTCCTATCGAATTCTGGAAGTGATGACGAGGTGGACCTGCCTCCGACGATTTCTGAAACAGTTTCTCTCAGAGCTGAAGATACGGAAGTCCCATGAGAGGTTGGAGGTGTTCCTTGTTCAACGTTTTCTTTTTTTCTAGCATATTCCTCCTGTCCGCTGCTACCCTGTGAAGTGGTATTCACTTGTGATATACTTTCAATGCTTGTCTCATCTGGCTGTGAACTCTCGGGGTGTTTTCGAACTGAAATTGTAAGAGATCATACAAAAATATTAAAACTTAATCAAATGAATTAAGTTGACTCGCGAGGCAAACATTTTGACCTGCGACCTACCCCTACAATATTTGTTTATTGTGAATACCTGTGAATATTGTGGTGTTAGTCAAAAAGATGAACGTGAACAAATTTGGTAGTTTTCCTTTCAGAGTTTTCTCTATGTGCTCGCTAATCGCAACAGGTCCACAATTTGGCGATAAAATAGAAAGCAGAAAAATTGCAGTTTGACACAACAAAATTGACTACAGATAAAAATTTCATTCGATGACGTATGTCGAGAATTGGAACAAAGAATCTCTATTGTAATATCTTTTGACGAATCAAATAAAACGTATGACTTTTCGTTACAAATGTTCACGTGAAGCTTTTTGAAGAACCCCAATCTCATTATCTGCAGTCATCGGTACGTCACTGCTAGCGAATCGATGACTTTAAAGGAAGATAACTCTTCCAAATGACGTCGTCACGCATGTTTACCCTACAAGCCACATTAAAAAAATATGTGAAATGTATGGTATGATCCTAATTTGCGTGTGAATGCTATGACAATATGGTTTGTATCCATAATATATCAGGAAAGCATGTACATGTTCATTACTTTACTATGTGTGTCATCGACCATACGGTGGTATTAGCCGGGCCAATACGAGAACCTTTTGTCATATTTGCCCAGTCATATTAGCCAGGAAAAAACTTGCATTAGCCCAGTTGAAACCTGGAGTTATTAATGTCAAATTGGTCCAGGTCATGATGTGCAGTGGTTACTATAAATCTGCACATCCTCTTTTTATTTGAACATTGCCATAACGAGAGGAATTTCTCCTACAGTAAACGGGAAACCTGGCCTGTCAAAAAATTAATATTTATTATCAATGCTGGTATTTATTCTCAAATTAAAGCTGATATCAATAAATTGCCATATGCCCTTCGACTGGATTTCTCCTGCAAAAGAAATTACCTCAATTGATTGTTCATCAGCTGGCACGCTCCACGCATGCAAACACGAGCTCAGTCTCCTTTCCTGATTTTTTCACATGTTAGCATAAGGTCACAGTAAGAGGGGAGGTTGAACTGGACACATGTAGATTGATAGCAGGTTGATTTAAACCTTATTTATAGGGTTAAATATTTAGTGTTCAAATCTACACCTGCTATCAACGAATTGCCATATTCCCAACAGCGAAGGTTGGGATGCCGGACTTTGTAGTCTACTTGGTCGATTTGTGAAGCACTTCTTGATCTGATTTGTATCTGGTGTATCTGGCAATTTCTTGGTAATTTATGTCATTGGTAGAGGAGTGAGGGTTTAGGAATCGAGAATAGCCGGACGATGAGAAGTGGAATATTGTACCTCCGACCAACATGACCAGCTGATCAAGCTGGAGTCACCGTCTTACCATCTTTGAAGTCCCGTCGTCTCGTTGTCTCTATCTGGTAAGCTTAACCAGAATGCCGGCATTTTGCTTGCGTGCTTGTTATGGTTAATTGCCTACTGGTTAAGCTGCAAGAATCGCCACTAACGCAGTCATTCTTCCCGTCTGTAGGTAAAAGTTAGCAGAGGAGGAGTCTTAGCTCCATGCATAAGCATTGGCGACAGCTATGCTCCTGATCTTCTGTGACGACGTCGACGAGAGAAACGACGAGCGTCGGAGGCTTACTCTTATGTCCAATGGATTATCTTTTTCAGCCGAGAAACAATCGTGTTCGGCGATTCCTCTGGTCATTGCAATCCGGAGTCTGTTGTTGAATCCGTGCGAAGATAGTCATGAAGGGTCGACTCATTCTTGGAGATGACCTCAGCAATGGAGCGCAAAGAAGGCCTGAACCAATCTGTTGTCCCTCTCCAAAGCATGCAGATCCGATTTCATAGTGATCAATGTAAATGCTGTGAGGAATGCTTTGTTGTAGGCCAAATACAAACGAGTAGTTCGTCATTCAATATTAAGCCGTCCTTCAGCTGTTATATGGAATATGGAATAGGTCTTTGGATTATGGACGCGGATATTCTCCAATGGACGATGGCTGAATTATGAATGGCGGGCCAGACGCTTGTAATTCATTAAAGAATTTCCGCATCCATAATCCAAAGACCGAATTCATGTAAGAGAATTAGCACCAAATTCAAAGAAAATCAATCATAGTATACACAAACGTGGGCTAGTTTCCTGCAAGCGGCCAAAAGTTATCAATAATGCCGGTGTTGGGGCATCTCGTCTCCTAACCCAGCTAGGACACTTTTCTCCACATTGGGGACAAGTGACCGTCCTTTTTTGTAATAGAAAAGGATATGAAAGGGACACTAATCACCAGGACATTCTTGTCCATCACACCGGCATAATTGCAAACTGTTGACTGCTTCTGTCCTGCAGGAAAATAACCCATTTTTTTATAATATGATTTAGTTTTTTGTGTTGGAGCTAAAGCTGTTATATGAATTAGATCTTCGGATTATGGACTCGGAAATTCTTTAATGAACGACGACTGAATGATGAATGACAGCTTAGACGCTTGTATCATGATGTTCCAAAACTATCAAATCCGTATCCCTGATCAGCATTCTTAAACCGTAAGAATTATCCTTGTAAAGTCGTTATCTAGAGAATGATGTATCTCTGTCACGCTTGATTGTGACTGTTCATATGAAGACCATGACTATCTTGAGGTACATGAGATCATACCGCCCCCAGAACCTGGTTAAGCGGAATTAGACGCAAGTTACGGAACATAAAGTCATAGATCTTGCACGTTACGCTCGTATTTTGCTATCAGCATGCAACATGTATCGCAAAATTTGAAAAAACGTTGAGTGGAGGCGCTTGGCGGTATACCCCTGTGTTATAAGTTAAAATCGTCACATTTCACAGAATCTAACAAATGCTAATAGGCGAGATATGTATTTGCCATACGCTGGTCCCACTAGACTGTTACTCTCCAGAAAGGGATAGTTTCCGGTGTCGAAATTGTAATCATCTCTCTTGTCGTAAAGTCGACGAGAGAGAAAGCCCGCTTAATTTCAGAGAGATTTTGGTCTAAGTATGATGTTCTGTTGGGGCATCTGTAATTTCCTTCAAATCCAGTGAGGGGGATATATATCCTTCACTGTATCATTTATATTACGATTATCCACAGCGAAAAGATCTCGTCTATATAGAGCTTGGTGAATGAGATCGGTTTTTGAAAGCGTCTGCATTAAGTCGTATTCATAAGAGAAAAGATATAGGTCAGCCAATATGCTGTTGATATATAGTGTTGACAAATTTCCCAAAGATATTGTTAATGAGAAATTAAAGCAACTCTATAAACCAAGAAGCATCTCATGAATGATATCTCTTGTATGTAGTAGCGCCAAAGAATGCTTTATGGCTCCTAACATTGCTATATGGGCTATCAGTTTTCTTGAACACCGATACTAGTAATGAACTAAGACGATCGAAAAGATCCTGTTGAGGTATTGTAGTACAGAGATTCGAGAAATCCAATGAGGACACATGTCTGTACGGTATGTGTCCTTTCGCATCAAGCTCTTCCGTAAGGCAAGTCTTGATGAATGTCCCTCAAGTCATCCGTCCATCAAGTATTGTTGGGCGAAGTATGTAAGAGCGCTTAGCACCACTTGAAAGTCCCACCTGGGCAATACTAAAAGTTGAATCCGGCGAGACAAGGTAAAATATTGAAGCAAAGCTGTGGTGTTACTCTTTTGTCCAATACTGATGTTAGATGTCAATTTCAGGATCCCGTAGAGTGCCAAAAATACCCTTATTTGATGCCTACTTTATGTTCTGATGAAGATGGAAGAGGAATAGAGGAAGTATTGGGATCCTATCTAAAGGAATCACAACAGACGACCAAGAAGGCCCACTTGGGCTGATAGAGGTACCTGTGTGGCGTAATGGATAGACTGTAAGCTGCTTAAACGGTCCTGAAATCCATGGTCCGCGAGTGAATTCTTGATAGTCTAAGACGTGAGGGTAGAGTCATTAAGGGTCATGATATAAAACTCCATGCCCCTGGTTTAGACGATTGGCCCATTGAGGTAGTTGCCGAGATGAACTCTTGCTAACTGGACAAGCAGCAGGAACGACGGTCGATGGGGCTACAAGCGTACTACCCGCACCAAGACACAATCGTTTTCCTAAAACTGCGCTCAGCGGAGAGGCGTGGGCTAGGAAGTTGTCACAACTGTTTAACAGTGCATCTACATTTGGGGCTCATGGATCGATGATGGTGCCGACATGACTGGAAATCTGAGCGTTGAGGTGTGTCAATCAACAGTTGACCTCACACGGGACTGATTGGAAGGAATGCTTCCGTGTGGATATGCCATTCAGCATCTATTATTTTGCCTGTGCGTGCCAGATTGTCTGTGACCAAGTGTCCGGAACACGACAAGCTAGGATTCCTGGGCACACTGGAACAGTTCCAACCATTCCTGAAATAGTGGCTCGGATCTAGTGCCCCCCTCCTACCTAACTTGTTTATATTGCTGACCATAGGATGCGAGTAGAGCCGAACACTGCAACAGGCTGGTCCAATGCTGAACGGCGTCACTGACAGCTATCATCTTCAGAATATGTGTAGTCTGGTTCGCTGCAGAGACCATATTTCGGATGTCTGTGCAATCTGTGTGATGCGTCGGTGAAACAATGATCGGCGGGATCCGGTAGGTGAAGTGACTCCCCTAATATGACGTTTCCCGAATCTTCCACCATGTCTGAATGGGATGCATAATTTCCAGCGTCGGTAATTGCGGTTGATAATTGTGGATCGCTAGAATTGTTGCAGATAAATTTCTAGATGCCCTACCTGAACTGTGTCCAATCTTGCATGGACGTGTCCTGGTCCAAAGCGAACTGTGTCTCATATTTGAGTAGAGGCGTCTTTGACTGCCAGATGAGGATGTCTTCGATTAAACGCAACACAACAAGGAGATGGGAAAAGATGCCGTCCCACTGACAAGACGTCAGATGACCCCACAGCCAAATATACTGATAGGCATATTCTTTTAAGCATCAGAAAAACTAAAACTTTTCCCGGTGATGGTTTTTATCTCAGCCACGCTTTTATTGTAGGTGTTCATTTGGACATATTGAATGGTACATCCACACGACCCCTAGCACCGACTTGAGCAGTATGCTATACAAATATTTAAGACCGATGATCTGATAGCCTGTGTATGTGACCGTTAGGCAGAAGAAACAGCCCAAACGAGGGAGTATTAATGGATCGCAAGTTCTTATTCAAAACACACATCTGTGAGATGCGACGCCAACCAAGCGATGTTATCTCCACCATATAAACCAGTCACAAACTATAATCATAATTGTTGTACAGAGGGCAAGCCCCAAAGTCGTTTGACCCCGCAGGCAAATATACTGACCGCATGTGATGCATGTGTTTATGATTCGATGTTGATGAAGAAATGCCATGACGGTAACACGACGCGGATGAAGCACCAAGGGGCAATCGATATTCCGAAAAGAAGAACCTCTCATCCCAATCATCTCCCGTCAATGATAAAGCCTAGGTAATCGCGATGATTTTGATGAATGGGGAACTGTCATACGCAGCATGACAGTGCGCTTTTGGGGATCAGAAAGATCGGACTGTAAAATACTGTACTATTGCCGTCGGAACGGAAATTAGAAGCCTGGTTGTGCGGCCCCTGGTGAATACTATCCTTGATGATCACCTCTCTTGCACTTCATTTTCTCCTTCCCTCTATTAGAAAAACCTTTACAGCAGAAGACCATATAAGCGACGTCATCTCACCACACAGTCAACAATATAAGCGACGTCATCTCACCACACACTGTCAACAATATAAGCGACGTCATCTCACCACACACTGTCAACAAGCCTTCGGGAAATGGCGCCGTTAAAGAGGAACTGTGAAGCCAAAGGCTGGTACCAAACCTTCTTCTTTGCTGATTAAAGTACTTGGGGACTGGGATATTTGAGGAATTTTGTACGTCTAGCCTGAACCATTGAATCGTAGGTAAATGCGCCTATCGCCTTCATATGGACGTTGACCGACGACAGGGCCAGAATACAGTTGGCCTGCTTGTTGCTCGGATCTTGAACCAATCGACGTTGCCGTAAGGAACCGGTTAGTATATCATCTAATCCTGTGCTGGGTGAGCAGGCTTGCTTGTGCCGAAGTTCGAATGGCGGCCAAGGTCAGTCTGAGTCAATACTCTGCCCAAATCCCCGTCCAGGCTAGGTGAATGAGAAAGTAGATATGATCCATGCAAAGCATATAAGTTGAACGGACTGGGTCTCGAGGCCGTTGATTCTTTCCGTTGATGATCATAATCCCAGAGTAATATATCCTGGAGCTGTGGATTAAATGGTCGACCTGCTGACCATGACAGGCTTGTACATCGATGCCGCTGTCAAACTTTCCCGTGTCTGTTGGTCTACATTCTTGTCTTCCTCCGGTTGCGACCTTGGTGTTTCTGGAATTAGCTGGTACACCGCCGCATCTTTGTATTAAAAACGCCTTTCTCATCCGACATTGGCCCGGTTAACCACGGTCAGAACTAGCACTTGAAGCAGAATAAATATGCATCTTCATTGGATCACAATTGATCACATTTCGTTTATCCTTAGACCATGGAGTGACAACGTCCGACATACTGGATACTTGTGTTGAGAAATACTTCGAATAGTAAACCCTGGAATACGTCTATATACTAGAATTCAGGAGACTCTTGCCTTTACTTCCAAGACTGGACAAAGAGGGGTGCGCATGCGCAGAGCACGCCATTCGGTGGGAAATCGATTGGGGCAACGTCTTCTGCACGAGTTGTACAATTACAGGGAATATGGCAATTAATAGCAGCTGTAGATTTGAGCATTTCCTATGTATGGGCCTTCGGCCTCTGACCAATCCGGTTACCCTCAGGCCTATATCAAAGCAATTCAAATGTGAACGATAGATATCAGACTAAATAATTTTGGAGTAGTGAGTAGTAGGTTTCAACATCGTTTTCAACCTTGTTTCAGTCATATCACGACGGTGCCTACATGTGCCAGAACACGAGATTGCTCACAGTTCCTATTACCCTGGACACTGATCAGCCCAGCCAGTACAGCACCCCTTTGTACAGTACGGTCTCACAATATGGAGAGAGGATTTCGTTTTAATGTCACACTCAAGGTTGTTTCATTCATATGGTGACAGTCAGTTTGGATGGTGGAGGAAGCCGGAGTACCCAGAGAGAACAACCGACCGTCGACAAGTAACTGACAAACTTTCACACACACACACCAGCTGGGCTCGAACGCGTGCCGGTTCAGTGGTGTGAGGCTAACGATCACCAGCGAAACGCCTTGGACCACTCGGCCACCCCCATGAAAGAATATGCACCAATTAGTATGATCCGTTACATTAAGCCTAAGCCACTGACCAGTGATTTGTAAATCAAAGACTTCACTAACCTGTTTGTCTTTTGCTGTTAATGTGTTTGGACTTCTTCTCTGAGACCAGCTCCTTTACCTATTAGAAACCCAGAACTGATCAGAAAGATACTTCAAAATTAAAACTTTATTCTGTTTCAACTAACCTCTAACAAGAAAGAAGTCGTCAACAGTGTCTTCAGTTCATTGGTGATGTATATTATTCATAATTTAATTGTTCCATTAATCGATATTTATATCGTTCTGAAACGCTTTTAATAACGAGAGAACACTACAGAATGAATTCCCCAAGGGTAATGTGTGCATCAGTGCAGACAACGATACCATCAACTACACCAACACTGACACCGACACCTCATAAAAACACTCACAATATCTCCCAGTACTTCGTACAGGCATACAAACCTTTTGTGGCCCGGTTACGTGATACATCGTATCTATCCATTCCGGATCAGGATTTGCACTTTCTGAAGGAACCAAAGCTTTCATTTCTTCTTCCAACTCAGAAGTTATTCGTGGTGCCAGTTTATCACATACGGCCACAAGTCGCGCGGTTTCTGGTGTCTGCAACAGATTTTACAATATCCATAAGAAAATTAGTTCAATTTCAATCATATTACCAATGAAATAGTCTTACAAAATAGGTGCTCTGCTTATAGTCATATTCGACCAGGTCTTCAACTTCGCAGTCGCGACAGGGAGAGGGCGTTTACAATGAAAATTAATACACATGCACATGTAGTTGTTTGCGAGAACACGATGTTAGTTGTTCCAAGCTGTGATATTATTTAGAGTTATTAGTGTAGCCGTTGTATTACGTCGCAGATTTTATTCTCACTTGTATGTTAAAATTTTTGGTTGGCTAAAACTCAGAAAGAATCTCGTTTAGTGTCCTATATTGTTTGCTAACAAGTTGAGAAATGTACTGAAGCAAATTGAGAGATACCTAAAAAGCGTCATTTGTCTTCAAAATTACTACTTTTCTGCGAAGAAAATTTGGCAAAAACTACTTTATTTTACATCAGACTAATGATGGCTAATTTATCATGCAGTTTTTGCAAAGAAATCACTTAAATAATAAAATCAAAGTCTGACCCGGAAATCGAGCAAAAATACCTTTCTTAAATGTCGTCACTGTGACCGGACATCTTGTATGTTTTTGCATTTTCTGGTAGAGTTTGATCCAAGGATATAGTGTGGTAAGTTTCAGCCTCATAGCTCAAGGGTTAAGGCCAGGAGGGTTCCAAAAAACCCAGCCCAGATAGGGTTAACGCTCATAGTAAAAAGTGACGTAAAACAGCATCGACTCACGTTTGAAATTGGCCTTTCGTCTTTTTTCAGCTTTTTCGTATACATTTTATCATAGATTTTTAAATATTTCTAAATTATGACACCTTGAACCAAAATAATATTTGGCTGTAATATCACGGCAGATATTGGAAACATAAGATTCGTGTTGGTTCCAAGTGTTATATTTTAGATATATTAAAAAATCCAAAAAAGTACGGTATACGAAAAGGTCAAAGCCGAAAGCCATATTTCAATCGTCAGTCTAGAGTAGTAGTGTAAGGGCATTTCAAGTCAATGGCGCCTCACTGCGCATGCGCAGAAAAAAAATGTGGCGCTTTTGTGGCGGTGTGCTCAGGAGTGCTGTGCGCAGGTATGGCGCCACTTCCGGTCTGGGTGAATGGGGCGTGACCTTGGGGGGATGTATTCCTCTGTGGTGATGCGGTATGGCGGTCATGCGGTCTGTCTCCGCGGACCGAAATTAGTCCCAAAACCGTGGGTTTTCGTGAGAATGTTCGGCAATCTGTAGGGACCGCTAGTGGACCGATTGGGTCGAGTGAGGTATCAATATGAAGCATACGTGAGGGAGTATCCAACGGGCTGAGTGTGACGTGGAACCGACGTCATTCTGCGCATGCGCATTAGACAAAGTGTATGGAAATAGACGTTTTGGGGTCGAAGTGGGCCACTAGTGGCCCTGTGGAGTCGTATGAGGTATCACTGTGAAGCATTCGTTAAGGAGCATCCGAGGGGATGGGTGTGACGTGGAACTGACGTCATTCTGCGCATGCGCAGTGGACAAAGTGTATGGAAATAGACGTTTGGGGTCTAGGTGGGCCACTATTGGTCCTATGGCGTCGTATGAGGTATCACTGTGAAGCATTCGTGAGGGAGCATCCGAGGGACTGGATGTGACGTGGAACTGACGTCATTCTGCGCATGCGCAGTGGACAAAGTGTATGGAAATAGACGTTTTGGGTTCTAGGTGGGCCACTATGGGTCCGATGGAGTCGAGTGAGGTATCAATGTAAAACAGTCGTGAGGCAGCAATCCCCCAGGACTAGTGTGTCATCCGTGTTCAACATTCTGCGCATGCGCAGACAGGGAATTGTGGGAAAAGTGCATTGGAAGGAACGTTTTGGGGCCTACCGGGGCCCCTAATGGTCTGATGGGGTCGAGTGAGGTATCAATGTGAAGCAGTCGTGAAGGAGCATCTGACTGGGTGGATGTGACGTAAAACTGACGTCATGCTGCGCATGCGCAGTATACCAAGTGTATGGAAATAGACATTTTGGGGCCGACATGGGTCACTATTGGTCCTATGGAGTCGTATGAGGTCTTATTTTGAAGCTCTCGTGAAGCAGCATCCGATTGGACTCATGGTTCGTCCGTATATTCTGCGCATGCGCAGTCTGGTCGTAGTATAGTAAGCAGGCATTTGGGGGATGCGTGGCAGTGTGTTTGACCACTATGGGTTCAATGGTTGTGGTTTGGTGGTGTGGTTTCTTCGCACAGACGTCACTTCCGGTTTCACTACCTCCGAACACAGAAGAGTTCAAATTTTCCCTTAGACGTAGGGTCCGGATTGTCCATCCGGGGTTTCCCCGGCCTAGCCCAGCTTGGTAAGGAAAAACGTGACATTGGTGACCCCCTCTACCACCCATTGTGTGTTGGGGCGTTGAGGATGTGCCCATCTCAAGCCATCCACGGTGTCCAGTTTCTCCAGCATCGTCTCTAGTGATCTCCGGTTAATGATGGTGAACGGTAAGATGTACCCGAAAGCGACATACAATTTGAAGGCCGTAGTTTGATCTTTGAAGATGGCTTCCACGTAGCTACGTAGACGGGTGAGGTCGATCAGTGGGAAATTGTAGATATCTTGAATAGGGCGATGTCGGTGGAAAACGTGCCGTATCATGAGCCATTGGCGCCGATAGATGTCACTCACTGGATGGGCGTCCTGTAACAGATCGCTAGGAACATCCACTGCATCTTTCAGAAAATGTTCGATGTCGTCAGGCGTATGACTGGCAACAGTAATGCTAGGGACTGGTTGGATATCTAGGCTCTTCTGAACTGTGGGTATATGCGGGCTCTCTGTGATCGCATCACCAGTGGCATTCGTCTTCCCGAGCTCATCTTCACTGGCTCTGACCCTGCTGGGTGCCACTTTAGTGGGAAGTTGTCGCCCAAACCGTAGAGACGGGGCATGAATCAAACGCTGATGCCGTCTTAACTGACTGGGTCGTTTGAAGAGTTGACCACATTCATTACATTGTTCCGTCGCGCCCTCGTGGAATGAGCGTACGTGGCGCAGTAAAGGATCCTCCCGATTAAATGACCGTGCGCAGGTTATACAAGTATACCGTGCGCCGTTGTGGATGGAGGCCTCGTGCCGTCGCAAATCTTCTAGGCGAGTAAACTGCTTCTGGCAAGTTGTGCAAGTGAACATCTTGGTGGTTGACAGAGTGTCGGATGAAACGGCCAGGCCGCTTCCCTTTTATAGCACGCTTGCTGGTGATCTATTTTTAGCACACTCAGTTCATCTACGTCCAACTCGAGGACCGTACATAGAAGTACCCGGATGTAGGCGCGGACGTCAGCGAAAAGAAACCCACATACAGCTCACTACATGCAGTCGCCTCCTCAAGAACCTCATACATACCCGGATGCAGGCGCGGACGTCAGCGAAATTCAGCGGGAAAGCCCCACAGACAGGTCAGTACATGCATTCCTATCATGTTTCCTACCCAGGTCACGCCCGATTCACGCAGACCGGAAGTGACGTCATACCTGCGCAGACCACTCCTGCGCAGACCACTTTCGGTTTCTCGCGCATGCGCAGTGACGAGCCACTGCGTCGAAAACAGTTTGGATTGACCTGTAATCTTTGTTGTTGTTGCTCTCTTTTTGGACTAACCAATCAGAATAGTACGTATCACGGACTACACCCGTAGAGCTACGTATAGGCGCGCATGTGTGACATAGTCTATAAAACACGTCCCTCTGGATCCCACACCCCCATTCCTACGGTTACAGAGCCATGACGGACATCCATCCCTATGCGACTCGCATTTTACAGCATGCAACCGTGGTTAATTCACTCACGGGTTACAGAGCAGTGGTTCGGTCCATGTTTGCAGATGGCGACGACAACGAGGGGCGACGCCAGATCCTGAAAGAGTTCACAGAAGCGGTCCTCGACAGAGTGCACTCGATGGAGAGGTGTGCCATCACTCACCACTACTGGACTATGACAGCCATCATTGATGCTCGGTCTATGGACCACGAGCGCTCACGCCGGAACCAACGACGGCTCGTTGGCCTCGCAATAGTCTTTGCCCTATTGACCCTGGCGCTGTGGCATTGACAGTGGGACCTGACCATAAATACGAGGGTCCGACACAGTGTGTGTCTATGAAGATAAAGTCACCCTCGTTGAAGACCGTGGAGATGTGTGCTGGTCGCGCGCTGAGACCGTATCGAATACGGTTACGCTACACCGTGACGGCTGGACCAAATTTAAACGGGTGTTGAGCGGTGAGCTCGACGGAAACCTCATTCACATAGACAGTGCCATCTACGTACAACGTGGACCCTTCTTCCCACGCCTGGGTCGTTACCAAGACCGTACGCGAGGCTTCACCCTAGACCCCGATCTGTGGACAGCCTTCAAGAAAGTGGTGCCCATCGTGGACCAGCTGTTTACACCGCACGAGCGGTCAGCTGTTCAGTTGGGGTGGGCTCGTGCCCTGAGTGAGGCGGCGGCAGTACCCAACGAACAAATTACCAAACCCAGCAATGAAGCGGAGGCAGACGACGATGCCATTGATTATCCGGCTAGACTGTCAGCCCAGTGACATGACCACGCGATCCTTTGATCTCACGTCATAAACTTTTTCTCCCTATAAATACGAGAGACAATCAAATCTGGTACCATTCACGTACTGACCATGACGGAGCATATGATACGGGCGTTTCTCAGCTTGACCCCCGAGGTCTTCCTGCACGTCTATGCGTATAAGGTGGATATCATGGAGGAGGTGGGAGACATCTGTGATGCGGACCCTACACAACCGTGCCCGGCTCACATTCGTCTGTCCCGTGAGGGCTGGACCAAATTCAAACGGGTGTTCTCTGGTGAACTAGACGGCGACCTCATCCACTTGTGTCACGATGTGTACATCCGACGCGGTCCCTTCTTTGCTCAATTGGCTCGGCTAGATGGGGGTACAGTGCATTTAACCCTTCACCCTGTTCTATGGTCTGCATTGGAAGATGCCGTGGCAGATGTGGATCAAGTACTCACGCCGGAAGAGCGGTCACCAGACGAGTTGGAGTGGTCATTTACCATGGACAATGTGCTGGCGGAAGCCAACGAAGAAAATTAGAAAGAAACTCGGGCCCAAGATATACCTGTTATAAATAAACGATAGAGCCAGGGTCCATCATCATTTGTCACCATGAAGCGCTGGGAGAAGGTGTTGGATAACATATACTACAGTCCCGACAGTCCGGCGGCCTATAGGGCATTGTCGAAGTATGCGTGGGTGGTACCCATCCGGACGAAAACGGGGGCGAATCTCATAGCGGCGTTCAAGAACATTTTCAAGACCGGGCGCAAACCCTTGTATTTGCAAACCGACGAAGGCACGGAATTCCTCAACAGACCGTTCCAACCGTTTCTGAAAGCCCAGAAGGTGTTTTTCTTCCATACGTACAACGAGACCAAGGCTTCCGTTGTGGAAAGGTTCAACAGGACATTCAAAGGCCGCATGTATAAGTATTTCACCTATAAGAATACAAGGCGGTACATCGATGTTCTTCCGAAACTTGTGAGTGGTTACAATCGAGCCTATAACCGGAGTATAGAGAGAGCCCCCATTACCGTGACCGAACGCAATGAATCCCAAGTCCGGCGTGTCTTGTACCCCAGGCAATCGCAGCGAACGCCGAAGGAGGTGTTCAAGGTCGGGGACCCTGTACGGATCAGTAAAGTCAAACGTCAATTTGAGAAAAGTTACTTGCCCAACTGGAGCGAAGAGCACTTCCTGATTAAACGGCACCTATCCCGACAGCAGCGAGTCTATGAACTGGAAGATCTTCAAGGGGAACCGTTGCTAGGGACGTTTTACGAGATGGAATTACAGCCTGCCGTAAAAACAAAGCAAGACTACTACACGGTGGAGCAGACTTTGAAAACGGAACGTCGACGTGGCAAACTGTTTCATTTCGTGAAATGGCAAGACTGGCCCAGTTCCTTCAATTCCTGGGTGGCGGCCAACCAGGTGAAACGACTATAAAGCCAGACACCACTACAGTCATCCTCCATTCCACGTTCGACCATGAACACGGTGCTATGGACCAACAGCAGCTGCCTCTGAATACCGCGTCTCTCAAAACGCGCAAAGTGGACTTTGCGGTGATATTGCTAACCCTGCTGAGTGTGTTGTACGGAGGTGTGTTTTACGACGTAGCCTATCTCAGCACTCTACTTAACCAACTTAGAACTCCTTCTGTGAGTGGCAATCAAACCAGTCTACAGATAGCACCAGTCAACCCCGTGTCAAGCCCAGTCATCACCACCACACCACGTGTACAAGCCACATCGAGCTTCACATCGAGTATACAGTCCACATCAAGCTCTACACCAAGTACACCCACTACGTCTCAAAACCCACCGGATTTCATCACTCACAGTGAACGCCCATCGACAACGGCCACCGACGTTATACCCACCACCACCCCAGTTCACTCGTACCAAATTTACAAGAGCGGGTTACGACGACAGCGGATACACCTCCAACCATGGACACTCGGTGGCAGCATCCTTTCACTTGCGTCATCGCAGGACCGGCGGGCTCCGGCAAAACGCACTTCGTCAGGAAGCTCCTTCAACACGCCGACAGCATGATCACCCCACCCATTGCCCGAGTAGTGTGGTCTTATGGAGAATGGCAGGCAGCTTATGCAGCAATGCCCCACATCACGTTCGTGGAAGGCCTACCCAACCTGGCCGATTTGGAACCGAATACCTTGGTGGTTCTTGATGATCTCATGGTGGAGACGGATGCGCGAGTCACCCAACTCTTTACCAAAGGCAGCCATCGTCGGTTGAGTATCATCTACATCGTACAGAATCTCTTCAATAAGAACAAAGAGCACAGGAACATCAGTTTGAATGCTCAGTATGTGGTGGTCTTCAAAAACCCCAGAGACGCATCACAAATTATACACCTGGAGAGACAAATATATCCCGGCCGCACACCGTTTGCGTTGGAAGCCTTTAAAGATGCGACAACCCCTCAGCACGGGTATATGCTCTTCGACCTCAAGCAAGCCACCCCCGATCACCTTCGACTACGGACCGGAATCTTTCCCGGAGAGACCCACCACGTGTACATGCAAAAATAATGTAAACACACCCACAGTGGATCCCCCAGCTGGGGTGTGTGTGGTTGTTGATGGGGATAATAGAAGAATTAATACCACATCACGGTTGACTTTGTCTCTGTTCAATATTCAGGAGGTAGCCCGCAAAAGGATAAAAAGGGCGGAGTTGTGGGTTCGAGCATTAGTTGTACATGATGTCTGCGCGAGTACGGAAGCACGTCCCGACGCTCCGTGTATTGAAGACGGCCCCACTCGAGTTGGTCCGAACCATTGTACGCGGTGCGGACCCTGACCTTGTACGCTGTCTGTGCGAGATCGGATACAACCTGCTAAAAGGCAACGTACCACTGACTCCGGCTCAGAAGGCCAAGTTGGCCAAGCATAAGACAGGTCTGCGAACCCTAGTCCAGAAGCGAGTCTCTCAAACACTAAAGAAAAAGGTGTTACAGAAAGGCGGCTTTCTCGGGGCCATCTTAGCGCCGTTGGCCGCTTCCGTGTTGGGTCCAGTATTGGGTGGACTCTTCGGCCGACAATGAACCACACAAAAAAATGGTCCTCGTCGAACCACGGTTCCTTCAAAACCTCCAATCGCCCTACCCTGTCCCACCTACGGTGAAGACGATAAACACTCTCGATGAAGAGATGCAACAGATCTTCCAAAGACCGGGGTTAAGCGACAGCGAGAAAGTACAAAGGTACAATGAGACGCTTCAACGGTACATGACGTTCATGGACCAATACAAAACCCTGTCTACCCCACCAACACCACAATCACGCGACACACCGCCGACCTCAGCACCGCTCCAACAGCCATCATTACCAGGGATACCACCCACAGCCCCACAGTGGGTCGAAGAGTGTACCTGCATCGTTCAAGAAACAAGCTGGCCTGGTATTACAACGGGTGAAACAGAATCCTAACATGACTTGGAATGATAAAGGTGAACTACTGGTACAGAATCAGGTGTTTCCCGGTACCCACATGACGGATTTAGTGAATGACCTGATGCGTCAACGCAGGTCGCACACGAATACTTGAAGATGGCAGGTCTTCGCTGAAGGCTTGAAAGACATGCATGTACCACAGGAATTGGCGGGGAACCCCCAGCGCTGGAACTGGATGCAGCGTGCACAACGACAGACTCCACAACCTTGGGAAGACGAGTGGGAACCGGAGTCGCCCACCAAAACACCACCACGGCGGGCACCTACCTTTTCACCCCTTTTGCCACGCCACCCGCTGAAACTACGTCCATCAACATCTATGACACGTAGCAAGTCACCGCGACGATCACGACGATTAGCGCCCAAGGGTTGGGACACCTATTAAAACCAACAGCAGCAGCAGGAAAGCTCAGTCGCCATGTTTTACCTCACCCTACCCAGTAACAGTTCGCTGGATGTGTTTCCTGACAACACCTTGGCCAAGTACGTGGCCCAGTTACCGCAACCGTTGCATTTACCTGGACGATGGGAATGTGGACTCGTGGATATCCAATACCCTTACTCGTGGTACAAAGTGCGAGCCAATCAAGTGTGGTACGAGGTGATCTACGAAGGGAAAGACACTCGACTCACCCTCCTCGAAGGCCAATACGATACCCCCAAGGAGTTCATGGAGGGGCTGACAAGACTGTTGCATTATAAGGCTCTACGGGAGGTCACGAATACTTCAAAACCCATCAAATCCTATCCCTTCAAGAATCACGTGGACTTCGATTACAATGCACACAACGGCAAGGCACAGATCCTCCTCACCGCCAACGTGAGTGTCGTACTGAGTCCTATCCTGCAGCAAATGCTGGGTCTCGCTCACCCGACCTACACGGGTCCAGCCGAGGACCGTGGCCACATCCCGATGGATATGAAATCGGGTATGTACGGTCTACTCGGACGTGGTGGACAACCACATCGTGGGCGATATCAACACACCTCTGTTACGGGTGGTCCCCATTAAAAAGGCGTATGGAGATCAAGTCACCCACAGTTTCACCCACATGCTCTACCTACCCGTACGACAAACCGACATCAACACGATCACGGTGGATATAAGAGATGACACGGGACGACCGGTGGCATTCCAACCAGGGAAAGTGGTGCTGACACTTCATTTCCGACAAGCACGTTCTCCCCAGTTTGCATAATGAAAGTACCTTACAAGTGCGATGCACGCAGCTATATGGACTATTATGCCCAAGAGGCCGGGGGTGGCTTTCCGGTCTTTAGCGGTGCACGCATGAAACGATGACATGGGCTGGGGAACATACTCGGGAGCATCGTCAAAACGTTCTTACCCTTGGTGACGCGTGGGGTAAAAGCAATCGGCAAACTAGCGGTACGCAGTGGACTGCAAGTCGCCGGTGATGACTTGGGGGGTACGGCATCCAAAGGAGCACTGAAACGGCGGGCCAAAGAAGCAGGAGGCGTCTTGGCCGCCAAAGCACAACGCACCGTAGGGAATAAAAGACCTGCACCACCGAGACCACGCACCAGTCGACGACCGACCCAGCGACGACGCACATCGAATTACAACACATATAAGGGAAGTGGGAAGAGGTGCCGACATACTGACTGCGTCACATGACTTCACAGAATAGTCTTCTGGTTAATCTATTCTAAAGCACATACCAAGAATCTAACGATTCGTGATATGTGTTGTATCTCAGGTACGCTTTTATTGTACCTGTTCATGTGGCAACTTGGATGATATGACCACACGGCCCCTAGCACCGGCATAAGCGGTATGAGATACAAATCTAGAGAGCTATGATGAAAATGCTCTGACAACTCGTATACTGGTAATTGGTGAGCTGTTTCGCTGTGACAACTCGTACATTGGAGATTGGTGAGCTGTATCGTCGTCAGATGTAAATGACGGCATTTAACACAAAAGACTAGCCTGTAAGGCCCGATGTCGACCCAGCATCAACTTCCCACAAAATGCCAACATATATCAAAGACCAAAAGGTCTGTACAGGGGGCGGGCCTCGGGGACGAAACGTCCACCAGCAGAATCTCGCCATATACAGGAAAAAATTACAACACATATAAGGGAAGTGGGAAGAGGTGCCGACATACTGACTGCGTCACATGACTTCACAGAATAGTCTTCTGGTTAATCTATTCTAAAGCACATACCAAGAATCTAACGATTCGTGATATGTGTTGTATCTCAGGTACGCTTTTATTGTACCTGTTCATGTGGCAACTTGGATGATATGACCACACGGCCCCTAGCACCGGCATAAGCGGTATTAGATACAAATCTAGAGAGCTATGATGAAAATGCTCTGACAACTCGTATACTGGTAATTGGTGAGCTGTTTCGCTGTGACAACTCGTACATTGGAGATTGGTGAGCTGTATCGTCGTCAGATGTAAATGACGGCATTTAACACAAAAGACTAGCCTGTAAGGCCCGATGTCGACCCAGCATCAACTTCCCACAAAATGCCAACATATATCAAAGACCAAAAGGTCTGTACAGGGGGCGGGCCTCGGGGACGAAACGTCCACCAGCAGAATCTCGCCATATACAGGAAAAAATTACAACACATATAAGGGAAGACCCAGGATATCTTTTCTTAACCATGTCCTTAGTCCACGCAGAGTCCTGCCCCTCCACCAACAGTGAATTTGATTTGTGGACCGTCCCGCCCACACAGACCAGTGCCGAACAAGGATTATGGGTGGAGCATCTCCCGCTCTCCAGCATCAACGAAACAGGGCCCATCGATTTCACCATCAGTAATGCGGATACGGCCTATGTGGATTTAGCCCATACGTACTTGTATGTGAAAGCCAAGGTCGTCAATGGGGATGGTTCTAGAATCGTCAACAATGCCACGGTGGGCCCGACGAATCTCTGGCTGCACTCTATGTTTCAACAGGTGGATATTTTTCTCAGCGACAAACTCATCAGTAACTCCACCAACACGTACCCCTATCGAGCCTACATCGAGACGCTGTTGTCGTATGGACGAGAGGCTAAAAAATCTCAGCTGACAGCCGCTTTATTCTACCAGGACACAGCCCAGCACATGAACACGGAGGACAATGCGGGATATAACAAACGGAAGGCTTTCACCGCGAACGACGCATCGGTGGATCTCATGGGCCGACTGCACGCAGACATTTTCATGCAAGACCGGTACCTCTTGAACAAGATCCCCATCAAAATCCGACTGATACGGGCGCCTCCGACCTTCGCCTTGATGGCCACTGACATAGACGGGCATGCAGCCGACTATAAGATTGTCATCCAAGACGCAGTCCTGTATGTCCGAAAAGTGAAACCAAATCCAGCCGTTCAATTGGGACACCTCAAAGCCTTGGAAACAAAACCAGCCCAGTACCCTATCCGACGTTTGCAAACCAAAGTGTTCTCTGTGCCGGCTGAAAATATAAGCGCCAACAAAGAAAACCTGTTCCTGGGGGAACTACCCAAGCGATTGATCCTGGCCTGTGTGGAAAATATCAGTTTCAGCGGAACCTACCCAGAGAACCCGTTTGACTTTAAACATTTCGGCATCAATTTTGTGGCCCTGCAACAGGTTCCAGCCACGGCTTTAACACCGAAATTTGGGCTCGGGAATTTCATTCGAGCCTATCAGAGCCTGTTTACAGCCACCGGTCAAATCGACCAGGACGAAGGGAATATGATCAGTCGGGAGGACTACGCGAACGGATACACGTTGTTCTGTTTCGATCTGACCCCACCTTAGAGAACGACCATCAGCTGGCCCTGGCCAAGCAAGGCAATTTACGGTTGGAAATCCACTTTGCACGAGCCCTGCGGACCACCGTCAATGTGATCTGCTACGCCGAGTTTGACAACATCATTCAAGTGGACAAGGCGTGCAACGTCCTGTGTGACTTTGTCACCTAACATGGATACAGACCAGATAACCACCGTGCTGGAGAATGACCCAGGGACACGTATGGTCTTTCAAGGGGTTTTCGCCCGAGATGTGTTCCCATTAGACCGTGTGTACCCTGCTGCACACGTTCTCAACACGGACCCGATGGATCTGCCGGGTGAACACTGGGTGGCCGTGTACTTGACAGAAGCGCAGGGCGAATACTTTGACCCGTACGGCCTGCCACCCCTCCATCCCGGTTTAACAGACTTCATGGATCAAGCCACAGAGACGTGGTGTTGGAACAGTCAAACGTTGCAAAGCCTGACCAGTAGCGTGTGCGGAAAATATTGCTTGTTTTTCCTGTACCATCGATTCCGGGGAAGAACCTTATCTACCATCGTACAGATGTTTGACGAGTACCCCAAGGCCGAGGACCGCGATGTACTCGTATATGACTGGGCCGCCCATCATTTCAATGTGCAAGCCCCGTTCTGGGCTTAAGTTCTTTCAATGTACAAGCCCCCTGTTATGTGCTTCAGTTTTCACGTGGTTGTTCTCACGTTGTTGTTGTTCACTGAATAAAAAATGAGATCACACCAAAAAAACCCTGTCTTGTGTGTTTTCTATATGAGCATAATGCATGAAGGCTATACCAGACATGTAGGGATTCGGTCAAACTGGCTTTGAACACCGTGGAGAAAGTAGCCAACCAGTGGCCTAGGATGGGGCCAAATGTAACCCACCAATGTCCAGAACACAATGCAAGAGCACTGCAGTAAAATAGAGAGCCAATGAAATCAGCCCACAGACCAATCACATGTTTTGGTCTAGGTTAAGAGCGGGCATTCCAGCATTTGACGAGGAGTTACAAGTTACAAGAGCAACAGGTGGAGTGAAAACACTATAGAGGTTCGAGGTACGGAAAGACATGACCGAATCCCCACATGTCACCACGAAGACGGCGAGTGGAGACTCGTCCAACACCTATAGATTAAGTTCCATGGTTTCATGTATTTTTTCGTGCCAATACGGTTCTGGGGAAAACTGAGGGTTCCCCGCTGGTCATTTAACATGGGCATAGTGCTGGCGATATTGTCGGGGACCCTGTGCATTCCATGGGTGCTTCGGGAGGCCGGATAAAGGCTATCTATTGGCCCGGAGAAGGCCGAACATAGCCGGAAGGAGGACCTTTTGACTTGGATTTGACCTTGGATCTATTGACCCGAAATTCACCCGCGCACTTCCGGATAACCCGCGCGCACGCCATCAATCCGAACACTACGTCTAAGGGAAAATTGGAACTCTTGTGTGTTCGGAGGTAGGTTTAGTGAAACCGGAAGTGACGTCTGCGAAGAACCCACACCACCAAACCACAACCATGGACCCATAGTGGTCAAACACACTGCCACGCACCCCCAAAATGCCTGCTTTCTATACTACGACCAGACTGCGCATGCGCAGACTATACGGACGAACCATGAGTCCAGTCGGATGCTGCTTCACGAGAGCTTCAAAATAAGGCCTCATACGACTCCATAGGACCAATAGTGATCCATGTCGGCCCCAAAATGTCTAGTTCCATACACTTGGTATACTGGGCATGCGCAGAATGACGCCAGTTTTACATCACATCCACCCAGTCGGATGCTCCTTCACGACTGCTTCACATTGATACCTCAATCGACCCCATCAGACCATTAGGGGCCCCGGTAGGCCCCAAAACGTTCCTTCCAATGCACTTTTTCCACATTTCCTTGTCTGCGCATGCGCAGAATGTTGAACACGGATGACACGCTAGTCCTGTGGGATGCTGCCTCACGACTGCTTTACATTGATACCTCACTCGACTCCATCAGACCCATAGTGGCCCACCTAGACCCCAAAACGTCTATTTCCATACACTATGTCCACTGTGCATGCGCAGAATGACGTCAGTTCCACGTCACACCCAGCCCCTCGGATGCTCCCCCCACGAATGCTTCACAGTGATACCTCATACGACTCCATAGGACCAATAGTGGCCCACCTAGACCCCAACACGTCTATTTCCATACACTTTCTCCACTGCGCATGCGCAGAATGACGTCAGTTCCACGTTACATCCATCTCCTCGGATGCTCCTTCACGAATGCTTCAAAGTGATACCTC